>JAUOBX010119270.1:0-12616 GCA_032360705.1 Eupentacta quinquesemita
GGGGGGGATTTCCCCCCTCCAACATTTCTTGGGGGGGGGGGGATTTTGACAGTTTGAGAGGGTGTGGAGATCGCGTACGAACTGAAATTGTACATCAGTTGGAATTTTTCATATAAAATGATGTTATACTAGTCTTATGCATTAGCAGATGACAGTTGAGCATTGGTAGGACTAGTTAGAAGCTGATAAAATCGAGCAGCACGTGGAAAAAGGGGGGGGACTTTCCCCCCAACATTTCCCCCAGTGCGGGATGGGCAAGGGAGGTGCGGGTATCCCGCAATCGCGCTGCTTAGCGTGAACACTGATGCAGATATCAGGCTGTATGAGCAGTTTGCTTGTTGAGTTCTGTCTCTCAGTCTTCCAGCCATCATGTAGTCAGTATCGGCACTGGCTTTCACAAGAGGTTCCAACAGGCCGATGAGCGATGGTAATTCATTTCGACCAAATGGTAAAAACATTCTTGTAAGTTATTAGATAACTGTTTCCCCGATGATGCTCCCTCTCAGAACTTGGCCTCTAAGTATCCACTGCTGTGAATAGGCCTGTTCACGGTTGCATTCCACGCCATATGCTAATGATCTGTGTCGAAGGTCACTCGAGGCGCGCGGAGATCAGCCTGCTCAAACAATGTACAAAGTATGAAATGGAGATATCGGTCATTTGGAGTAGGCAATCTTTCGAAACTCCCCTGGAGAAAACTATGAATACTTTGACCACAAAACTTCACTAACATTTCTCCCACACCTGAGGACAATAACTGAATAACATACAGTAGTCAAATATTGGGTGAAATTACATAATTTCCAACTAGTTATGGCAGTTTAAAAATATCTTGTAATGATAAGTCAATGTGTGAAATTTGGTGTCATCCCAAACCATTATTTAGGTTTAGCCACTGTGAGCATGCGCATCGATAACTGTGTATTGGCTAATTGAGGATATATCAACTGTTTCTGTATGCACATGCTACTGTAAACTGTTCATAGTTGTTCACCATTTTGACAGACCATCCTGTTGCTTTAAGATGAATCACAAGGACAAATGAAGCTCTTAATTAAGGAGCATGATATTTGATCAGCTGTGAATGGCACATGGGCCTCTGATGTTTTCACCTGGGTAGATGGCCATTATTCCCTTGGCACCAAACCCACCCACATGTAGTCTGACACCCTGACCTATGTTTGTGAGGACATTAGGCAACCCTAGTGTGGTTCCCATGGTTACCATATTTCCTGGAAGGTGTCCCCTTTCACCCTTCTCTGTTGCCCCGGGGAGTATAGGGCCATGTTAGTGCTGTGGTGGTTCCTTTGTTCAGTGCTAGTATGTTCACCACACAGTGGAGGTCATGAATTGTGTGCAGTGACATATCTGACTAAAGGAAAAGCAATTTCATGCTGAATTTCCATTTATGGTCCCATCTTTGTGAGCTTAGTGGGAAATCTGATTTTCTGCCATCACTCCCAAAAACCAAGAGATGGTGTTTAGCTATAGGTCATGCAGCCAAAAAATATTCAATTGCTATTCAATTAAATAACTATTCCGGTATTCCCTGCCATGGAGGCACCATTGAGATGAATGTGTGTACCATGAGTTTTTGACTGCAACAAACATCTGGAGAGAACTGGCAGTACCTTGAATAATGAATGATTAGTAAATGACTAGTCAAAGATTTACGTTGAGGTCCGATAAAGGGGCTCACAAATGGCAGCTTCCTGAAGTGCTACTGGATAATGAGAAAACATCATTAGTCACTTTGATTACATTGAGTGGGGAGATATTCCAGTAACACCATCTGGGAGAGAAGTTTTTACTAAAGTACTGCAGCTTGCTGGGACACATGGAAAGGAAGATAGACCATGAAAAGATAGTTTTCTAGGAAATAGTTTAAGAATTTATGTCAGGCTGTTCATGTTATCAGCCCTTATAACATCCCCCCACCCCCAAAACATTTCGCCCCCATAACATTTCTAACTACCTTCAATTAGATTCATACTAATGTAGCTTGCTGGGGCAGACACAAAGACAGTAGCGTACGCATACATTTGTCATGGGGGGAGGGGGGGGGGGGGGTCTGGGTTATCAAAATTTGGGGAAAATAGCTTTCACCCTCCCCCTGGGCAAAAAATGCATTTTGAAGGCATCTTAATGCAAAATTGTGTTTGAACTTTGAACCCCCCCCAAAAAAAACGTGTGTACGCCCCTGCACAAAGAAGTCTGAGGAACTAAGTGTGAATCAGACTACCAAAGGTAGTGTTCAAGAAAATAATTCTGCTGGGGCAGACACAAAGAAGTCTGAGGAACTAGTGTGAATCAGATTACCAAAGGTAGTGTTCAAGAAAATAATTCGAGAATTTATGTGATGCTGTTCATGATGTTAACTGACCCCATTTTCGCCCCATTCACTTACCAATTACCCCAACTTAGATTAGATCCATACTACTCTAGCATGCTGGGGCAGACACAATTAGGTGTGAGGAACTGGTCACATTGGCCACATTACGAAAGTGTTCCATAGAAGAAGCTATTTACGATGTTTTCTCACCCCCTTCTCCCCCATTCACTTTCCCAATTACTCTAGATTTAATAAGATTCGTAGTTGCTTGCTGGGGCGGATGCGAGGAAGCCTGTGCAACTGACGTACCTCACACTACCAAAGATGGTGCTATAGGAAATAGTTGAAAAATTTATTTCAAGCTGTTTACGATGTTATCTAAGCCCCCTTTCCCCCCATTCACTTTTCCAATCATATACCCATAGTTGCATAAACGACACAGCTCCCTGCTGTTTACGATGTTATTTAGGCCCCCTTTCCCCCTTTCACTTTTCCAATCACATTCCCTGAATTGGATTGTTCCACGTAGTCTTTCATACCCTATTATGACCTCCTTACCATAACATGATCTATACAGGAAAGAACATGCAGTGGCTCTATGGTGCGACTGTACCCATTCATTGATAGGAAGTGAGATGGCCTTGTCTGACCTGCTGCTGGCTCAGTGGGGCTGCTAGGCAGGCTAGAGTTGGGTCTGTTAGTCATCAGGGGCAGGGAACATCAAAGCTCCATTAGTAACAGCCAGAGGTGTTTTGATTGCACACAGTACCACTGTTTTGGGCCACTGAGCAGGACAAGAAGGGATGTGTGCCATTGGCCTGGTTCTGTAAGCTGTTGTGTTTGTGTTATTGGTGGTGAAGTGACAATTTTATTGCCTTTAGTAATTGTTTCACTATTGTGGTTTGAAGGAAGTCCCCCTTATTGTGGATTACAGAAGTTCTTGTGGTTTCCTTGTTAGAAGGAATAATTAGTCAACAGTTTTCCAATAACAGAAAAGAGTGTTGAGTTTGGGTCAGATTGAGACCTTGAGTCTTTCATGGTTGTGTGGAGAGAAGAAACCAAGACTTTGAAGACAAGTCTTAATCGAACTTGACCTGTTTGAACAGGGGACTTGCTGAATTGTGAAAGATGTTTTGTTGGCTGATAGTTTCAGTTGATAACGGACGATGCTTAGATCAGTTGGGAAATATTTGATCATTGGATTATTCTTCCAATTTGTATTTTGAAAAGAATCACTCCCACATAATTCCTAATGGAGCTGTTATTTAGATGTCATCTAGAAGAGGTGAATAAAATTTAACAAATCCCTGTGTAATCTTAACAATACGAAAAATAATTGTGAAGAAATTATCTTTCAGGAATCTAAATCACATATTTTTTGGAGTTTTAAGGAATTGTGAAGGAAAGTATCCTGATCTTTTTAGTGAATTGCATATCTTTGGACGCTCCCTTCATCTGTTGGATTTATTGGATTAGTGCAATTCCTGGCTCTGTCTGGGCCGTGAGGTAATATGGGCGAGACCAGAAGCACCAGGAAGATGATAAAGGAACTAGCCCTGCAGGTGACACACCTGTATGCGGCCTACGCCCTTGAGATCATCCACTGTAACCAACAAGATGAGGAATCGGTGAGTTTGGATCAAAACCTCCCTCTTCCTTTGCAGTTACCCCTCTTCCCCCGTCCCTCTATGCGGCTGTTTCCGGTGCTTCATACACACTCAGTCACGACCAATCACTTATAATGGCAGGGAAATGATAAATACAGAATATGAAAAAATATGGCAATGTATGTTGTTTTGACTTTTGACTGAATAGGAATGTTGGTGACGCACCTGAATTTCTGAACTTGTGGTGAAAGTCACTAATAGTTAGTATAGATTGAACATCAACAGTCATTGTTCAATTTAGTTGGGTATTGAAGGGTCAGGAAAGACAAAATCCTCATAAGCAACTCCTAAACCACAACAACCCAAAAGTATAAAAGACCAATGCCTAGAGAATTTGCCGCAGTTCTTGAAAAACAAATTGAGGCTATTCTTGGATAAATTCACACTTGTAGATGAAACAGCATCTTCCACTCATTGATACTTCCACTTTCTACTAGATGTCTATAACAAACCAAAACTTGAGCGCATCATTCACATACACTTTACGTCATAATTATGGTCGGTCAATTGAATGGTACGTCAGATTTGTAATTTTGGTGTGTCAACTTAATGCAGTTGTAAGTCATTCTCTTGTGACAGAGTATGTGTCATTAATTGGAGTTGTATGACACACATTGGCAAAGTCACTGTCCATTCCCGGGTGATGGTGGGTCATACGAATGACAGCTGCATTCGCCCCACTGCATGAAGTACCTCTGCATGATTATACTTGATGAGTTAAATATTGAGGTCATTCTAAATCTAGTATTTATTCATCCTTTTATCACTGTAATCCTGTTCATCCCGTAATCCTGTTCATTTAAAAATGCCTGTTGGTCATAGAAACATTAGGACTGTATCATGGAAATAGCTGATACACTCTTTCATACTACAGCTTCCACTTTCTAGACCTCTCATTTTGGCAGAGCGATATTATTTTCAAACTTAATTTCTTACAGAATATTCTTACATAATATTCTTCTTACATAATTTAACACGTTCCCAGTGAATAGCAATTTTCTACTGGGAATGAAAATTGAAATGAATGAAAATGAAAATGGAATGAAAATTGCTTTTATCCGATTGAGCTTGTACTGCCTGATTTCCATAGTTTTATAACAGCACAAACATTGGTCAATTATCAATTTATGATACAACAGTTGAACTTGGTATTAACCTAGTTATTTTTTTCCACCTTAATATTGATTGCTGAATGGAATTGTGAACAGATGACAGCAAAACTGGGAAACTCGGGGAGGGCTGTTAATTATTACACCTGCACATGTCAGTTTGTGTGACATGTGTCCAGTTGTGTGTCACGTATGGGGTGGCTTTCCTGGTAGAGGGGTGGGTAGTAACGCTCCGTATGAGAGCGAGATCCCCGGGTATGCAGGACTCACAGATACGAACACAGGGAAGCACCAGGTGTGCCTTGATGCCACATGGCGGGGTATTCAGGGTTGGTAACCAACTGTGCTGAAGGACTTCACACCTGCTCAGCCATGTGTATTGTATTGAGTGACACTGTGGTCTAGATAGCATGGTTGTAGCCATGTGGGAGCCTGCTTTTTCTGAATACATGGTTATACTGTTATAGCACTTTTCTGCGAACTCCACAAATTAGTCCTGGATATTATGTCGTCAACTTGAAATATCTGCTTGCCAATAGAAGAAAATATATGCAAGTATAATGAAACAAAGTAGGATGAAGCAAAGGTAGGCTTGATGGCCTATCAGCTGTTCCTAAACTGGAGAAGACTTGGCCCCATACCTCCAGTCAATTCTTCCAGTATGTAGTTTATGTTAATATAATCAATGCTAACTATGTCAAAAATAATCCGATTTGACAGCTGCCCTTTTGCAGCTTTCATGTGAAAATATCCCGAGTTCATCGGATTCACACAAAACTTGGTGGGTGTGAGCCTTGGTTGGTCCAGCTCAATAAAATGTCAGCCATTTTGAGGTCACCACAGGTCGATTTGCAAAATTTATGTGATATATCTAATTGACATGATTTATACGATCTCTCTATTCATTGAAGGTCAGTTCGGACGTGGGGAAACTGGGGATACATGTGACGTGTACTTCACATGTCTAGGTAATCGTATGATGTTTTGGGATACACCAGGCAGTGTTATGTATAATTCATTTCAACGGAGCAAGAAATAATCGGGGGCTGTGGGCGATCAGCCCCCTGAAAACTGAAAATAGCCCCATCAAAAATATCATGAGGGCGAGAAAAACATTGATGTAGGAAGGAAATTGCCCCATCCCTCCAAAAGCAGGGGGGAATTGTTATTGGAAATATAGGCTTCCTGATACATTTTGACCAAATTGTATTCACCTCACAGTGATGTGAAATCCAAAAGGGCCCTGTGCATTAAAAAAAGCCCCATGGCCTAGTTCACGAGGGCTTATTTTAATGAAAATATTTCAGAAGAGCCCCTGTGACGGAAAAATTATTTCCCCCCCTGCATTTCAATACCCTGATTATCCCTGTTACCCCCCAAGAGCATCATTGCTGTACCATGCAGCTAAAGTATTAATATAATTGACTCAGTCACCTAATCTGTCCAGCAGATCCCCCCAGCAGTATCATTGTTAGTCTTCTGAGACTGCAGCGTTCCTATCGAACCTGAACAAGGTTTGGTGTGAGTGTGATGGATGTTGATCATGTCTGAAGGAAGTGTAAATTAACGAGCGAACGACAGCGATGCACGATTACATCGCATCTTCATTAACCCTTTCCTCTGTCTCGAGCTGTTGTTGGATCACTTTGCACTTTAATGCAGTACAAAGTAGCAGTTTATCATTCAGGATTAGACAATACTTAATCCCCCCCCCCCCCTCCCCTCACCCCGTTGCTAGGATTCTATCATTTATTAACATCTCGTTCTGAACCAGGTGACGAGGTGCATCCCTAATACCTTCCAACAGCAGTGATCTATGGTTAGCAGCCTTGATTCATTTGTTTTGTAGCACCTTCAATATGTTAATTGCCTATTGTTATGTTTCGGCCTGTCCACAAAGAAATGTTACTTACCGATAATAGTGCCCATCACTCTTCTGGGAATTCACCTCACATTTCGGGCATGATTGGCCAAGTGGCATGTGGTTTGTGCCTAGCCTACATGGGAAACTCACATAACAATTGGGTGGGATGTAAGCAGTTCAGGCTCAGACTGAGTCTACTTCACTCCTCTACATATCTTATACTTACACAGCGCCCCCTCTATTTAGCCTACTAGTCCCATTCTGCGGAATTCTACCATACCCAAACTGGCCACCCCATCGTCCTCTCTATCGCCAGAATTCAAAGATGTCTCGTTTTGGCGACAGTTAATAAAATTTACTGCTTTTGCATTAAAAATCTACCATTTCGACATGCATGCGCTCAGGGGTCGAACGCAAGGTTTGAGATTCGCATGTATACCATGTATGTGTTGCTCAACTCGCTTGACTATAGTGTAGCCGAAAGTGTTACCGCTGATGTAGGCTTAACATACGATGCAACCAAATTTCATGTGTTATTAGGCTACTGCTTGGGTGCCCCTACATCACAAAACGTCTGACAGATAGAGTTCCCTTTGACCATTGTTGATAGCTGGGAATGGATTGGTTCACTTTAGTCATGATTAAAATCATGTTTCATAACTTGATTTGAATATTGAGTAACATTTCTGGTACTGGCAAATGGAAACTACCAATCAACTGGACTGCATTGTTTTTGAGGGGTTACCTGTGAGAGCCCGTCATAAAATGTAATGCCCACCATATCCTTATCACCATGTGTTTATTACTGATGAATCCAGACTTTACCACAGCATACCCATCAACCCACACTGTTGCTGTTTTAGAATTTGGACAAATAATAACTAGGCCACATCAGAGCATTACATATAAAATGTAAAAAAAAGAAGGAACCCAATCTTGTTCTTTGATCAGGACTTCTTTTCCTCTCTCTCCTTGACTTGGTTTTTCTGGCAGCGCATTAAGCGAATTCAGTTCTGGATTCTGCGCTCCATGAGATTAGCATCATCGTTATTATATAACTCCATATAGATGTAGGCACCTCCTGTGGACATATGGAAGAAAGAAAGGTCTTTTGGGATTTCTTCCAGGTTTTGAAAACTATTTCAGGGATCATAAACACTTGATGCTAGCTTTATCAGACCTTTTGGACCCTCCTTTGATGTCCCATTCCAGAACAATAGTGCAGTCACCCAGTTGTGGCTTTCTACTGACAATAATTGTAGCCCATTTATCTGTCCATTAAATCAAACATGTCCCATCAGTCATTACTGGCTTACCTTATTTATAGGTTCATCAAATATATATTGACCAAATCCTGAAATATTTTGTCAAGAGAGATCAAAGAAGGATTCATCCATCCCCTTATCTGATTTCAAACAGGTCTGTAGAACAGAGGAGTCTAGTAGGTAGAATGGGGTTTTGGGACCATGTAGAACACTTGAAAGAAAATCCTGTGTAAATAAACAGAGCCAAGGTTGCCTTGTCTGGCCTTGTTTTATGGGATTGTTTGGGCTGGGGAATCTGTCTCCAATTTGTCAGTCTTTGAGCTTTACTGTAGAATAATGGCCTGTTAGGGGTATTAGCCAGCCACCAAGACTGACCACAATAAAGGGCTTGCTATAGTTTGTGTACTTGCAAACAACTCCTCTAAGGAGTTTGCACTTTGTGACCTGGAAAGGTGGTGTTGAGGGAGACAACCAAGTGCATTGCCCCTTCTTGGGCATGCTCACTGGCACCAGTGTTGCTGCTCTGAAAAAGATGGACACCACAGAAATGAATCTTGTTCATTCCATAATTTATGTATATAGACCGTCTACCGAAAGGAATAAGGTAGACACTGATATGATAGAGTCAGGCTCAGCAGGTATGAACTAGTGTTTGATGACTTTGATCTTATGGTAGGGGATCTTGAAGAAACAAAATGGTTGGGAACGCTCCTTCCCACTGATTAGCGCGAACACTGTACGTGACAATGGTTGCACAATATGAAAACTGGTAACATGACCGACGCTTCCGCAATAATATATTCAGATGTATGTTTCATTCTGCTTTGTCTTCTCTGTAAAGACTAAGGAATGTTATTTCATTCGTGCTAGATGCTTCAGGAGTCGGCTTCTCCTGTTGAATTCATCTCGTTTCAGCAGAGGGCATTCGACTGTGAGCCCCAATACCAAAATGTTAATTCATGGGTCAGTTTCAGGCCTGGATAAGCCATGTCAGAACCTCAAGTGGTGTATTTTGATAGTGATTCTCTCTCTATCTGAGTTTAAGTTCTGTTTCCTCCCGAAAGGTTGGAACAATGATCATTCTAGCAGAATTCATAAAATGTACGGTACACTGTTTCATCGAAAGATGGGAGCAGATTTCAAGATTTTGTCATGTTGGATTATGACCCTTGTTCACTATTCAATCGAGAAAAGTATAGGAAGTGGCAATGCCATTTATACTGGGATGGTGTCAAATCCTAAAGTACATATCCCCCTTCCTGAAGAAAAGGGAAGACATTTATAGAATGACTTGACCATGCAGGGACTGGCAGAGGTGGGGAAAGACTATTGTTTAGGCAGCGCTGCATTGTTAGTTTTGCTGTGGATGATAGAGGGTGCCTTCACACCCGAGTTGATTGGCACCTGCCCCAACCTTGAGATGATTCATTCACCAATAGAATTAAGATTTACCCTGAATGAAGGGACAGACTGCCCTTTTTTGGTTGTCTTTCACCATCTGAACCTTTCCCTCAGAATTAAACTGACATTGATTTGAGAAGATTGTGAAATTACCTTGCTTAAATTTACATGATTTTGTGGAAATTGCTAATGCTAGGATATGAATATGATAATGTACACGTTATGTGTGCCTTGAGGCATATTATTTCAGTGACTTTGGCTTGAATGAAATATGGAATATTCTTTGTAAAAGAGTATTGTTTTGTACCATGTATAGAGAACAAAGTATATAATGGTAGTGACAATTAAGCCTTTAATATTGTTATCCGAGAAAGTAAGAAGGTTATTCCTGGCAAAGTGAACCGACGGTGATTGCCACAATTTGTAATTTATGCGCAGTTATGAAAAATTGTTCGAATGTGTATGGCTGTGTATATTGCTAAATTATTTCTAAAGTATCTTTATGCCACATGTGGCTTCGTCTTGAGAGCTCTAGCATCTGTTCCTGTCCAACGCGTGTATCTTATTTCCCAGAAATTGTAATTTTCTGAGGCGTTGTCACTTTCTTCGAGTCCATGGGCGATAACATTGCCATGGTGATGTATGAAACACACTTACACAGGCCTGATCGTGAGGTTAGTTTACCTAATCAGGTGATCAGTAGTCTTTAGGCCATCTGTGCCCCTATGATTAAATGAGGCGTGTTATTACTTGTTGCTAGAATGCCTAAATACAATTTAAGCAGAACACTTTCTTGCATCATTCTTCCTAATACTGCTCTCATATTTGTTGATTCCGAGGAGGTGGGAAAGAAAATATTTTAAATTCTTAGCATTGGCGTCATTCCAGTGTGACGCCCTGAATATAAGGTGTGCCTGTGATAACTGCAATTTGAATGCATACAAAAATATCACCCTGACTATTGGATATGATTAAATTAAACCTTCATATAAGGTAAATTGACCCATTGAACAGTTTGAAGAGAATATTACTTAACTAGCGAACGCAGACCCAAAAGTAACAACACTAATAGTATAATATATTTGATTTTGGCCACGAAGATCATTTTTGGTAAGGGTCCCAAATAAGTTCCTCCAGCATGGTAGAACATAGTACTTAAGTACCCCAGGACCACTAAAACAATTTGTGTCTTAATTGTCTCTGTACATCACCCGACACCCATCGTGAGGTGCACTTCTGCCAACAAATTGGGTTACATGATTACATCATGAAAATTTATGCCATCTTGAATGTAACTCAAATCTGGAATCACCTTTTCACACTGCTCTCTTCACACATTAAATACCAATTGCACCTGGCTCTCCAGATTCAAGATCTATAAACTCTGTCTAAATGTACAGCTGATCCATACCCCCAACCAGAGGTTGAAATAAGGTACTGGAGGAGACCAGGGGTTAATTTTCAAAAGAAAAACCCCTGGTGCCTGTATTTTGGCATGGGACCAGGGGCTACTTTGGTAGACTCAGGGGCTACTTTGGTAGACCCAGGGGCCTCAATTCCGTTCCTGTCTTCAGTGAGGAAGCATATCCCAGATGACATAGAACTCGGTCACATGCATTATTACATACACTACAGTATTGGTTTTCCATTGCCCATGACAAATCTATAACAGTAGTACATGCTGCAGCTGATATTTTCATGTGGTCGACTGAAGAACCCAGGTGCTTTTCGAGCCCCAAAATAGCCCCTGGTTTATAACATTTCATCGGGACCAGGCCACCAGGGGTTATTGATTCCTTTCTGGGGGCTATTACTCCTGCTTATTTCAAGCCTTGCCCCCAACTTGTGTCATGGATTTGTTATTGGTTGAGTATATTACATGGCCCACATTCCCCACAATGCCTTCATTTGTTCCATGCAGTCATCATATACCAGACTTCAGTCTATAGCCCCGGTCACACCGCACCGATAACGAGAACGAAAATGATAACGAGAACGATAACAGTAAAATCCGAGCGGTCACACTGTAGCGAAAAACTCCGCACGAATTCGTTGGCTATGCAAATCAGGTGCCACGGCATTGGGTATGCTCAAATAGATTGTTTACAAACAACGTAAACTCCTGACGTGATTGGTCAACAGTTTTCTCGTTATCGTTATCGTGTAGAAAATTCGCTCACTGACCGATTCGCTAGAACGATAAATTTTCTCGTTATCGTTCTCGCTACAGTGTGACCGGGAAAATGGAAACCTATTGAGTTACGATCTATCCGATTTTTTTTCTCGTTATCGTTATCGTTCTCGTTATCGTTGCGGTGTGACCGGGGCTGTACACTGGAAGATGGTTGTACAACACCGTGATTGACAGGAATTAACAATAATTTTCGCCTGGTGACGATGGAGACAAAAGGCCTAAGACACAGCAAAAATGTAAATTGAATCTCTCATCAACATACTGCACACACATCGGAACGGTAAGTGAACGTGAAACAGCATAGCCTATACACATTTATCCGGTTGATGTGTGCTACAATCTATTGAACCGAACATGCGCTGCTATGGCCATGTAGTCGTCCCTAATTTGAATATTGTAAAAGTAAATGTGCGGGCCTAGTTAATTATGCCTATACCTATTTTCTATAGCTTATGGATCCCACTAATTGTTACACACACACACACACCAACACTGGATACGATCATATGCCCTCGGTTGAGTTATGAAGTTTTGTGTGAATGAATTCGATCATTACAACATCGCGAACCATGCTATGCACAAAGGCCTACTTTCAAAATTTATTAAAGGCTAGTGATTCGCAGTCCCTGCTCGTAACCCGGCTAGGTGTATTTTACTAGTGCACAGAATATAACAGTCTTTCCTGAAGACTAAATAAAGGCCTTACGGGTAGGGCCGGCTTATGAAAAAAACTAAACTGGCCCCAAAGGTGTTTTAGCAACTACAACTTCCTTCGAAGGCTATA
>JAUOBX010119381.1:0-12614 GCA_032360705.1 Eupentacta quinquesemita
AATGACCATAAAAATGCGCTCAATCCATGCCTTCGGGGTCAAACTCATAAAAATCAGGCCTCAGAACTTGTAACACCTCAGAACTCGTTACGCACAACAGAACGTGCAGTCATCCTCTAATGCTGTGATTCCGTTTCTGAGGAATTACGGTGAATGTCTTCTTCCGAGAGCACTATGTTATAAACGAAAATTCATTATTCAGTAAAGCAATTCGGCACTTATTCCAACCAAATTCACTGCACCGTTATTATTGAGGATATCGACCAGTAGCCTACTCGACGAGATGCAATTATGGTGAACATTTTTCTGTATATCTCGAAAGATAGTTAAGTAATCGCTTGAAGTTGAAGATGAAAAACGTACGTGTCTCCCAAACTAGCACAGATGCGTGTAAATATTCCAAGAATACAAACACATCAAAGGCTATGACAAGAATCATAAATTGCCTATCGGTACTCCAGTACAAATAGTCAATAGGCCTACTCATTGTTCATCAGTACATTGTTGCATAAGATCAATTGCACGTCTAGCTCATTTTTTCGCCTCGCAACATATACAAATGTCGTATTACGGGACATCTATGGGTGGAATATTTTCATACCAGCAACTATGAACGGAGAACAGATAGTATATGAATATACAAATACTGTATGACAATTTGACAATATAATTCATTCAGTCGTTCACCCATTTCAGACTGGTGTTCCCCTTTCGATGTTATAGAGTTCGTCGTTCAATTTCGTCATCATTATATGATGCTTGTCTCTAAACGTCGCTTTCCTCCAAATTGATCACCTCAATTTAAGACCGAGATCTTGTTACAGTAGAAGGCGGCTACATATCGATTTTCACCGTGCTAAACTCTGGAGTATGCCAATGCATGGTCCAGAAGTATGCGAAGTCATTGACCTCGAGGCCGGTATATGGTGTGAAGATTGGATATTTGTATCCACGATACCCTGATGTGGCTAACCAGTAACCACTTCGGCAGTCGGAACGCATTTGACATTATACCACAAACACTTGATACTACGAACAGTGGGGATCTCCTTCATGTAATGATATAGTCTCGTTTACTTGTTATCTTATAATTTACACAATTTTTTCACGAGATGCTCACATCGTCTAGTCATCTTCCGCTGTAGATGTCAATAATATCCGTAAGAGCTACCCCGTAACCACATATCATATTAGCGCAGTCAGAAGAGCCCCTCCAATGCCAGTTTGCGTGCAGTTAGAGAACAAACTGCGCTTAAATAGGCTAACGTTCACAACCTACTCCCCAGAACTGTCAGAGAACATGCCTGTATATAACTACATATATAACTATTTTTCACAGATTACTACAAAGCGCCATGATAATTTATAATGATAGCAAAGGATATGATATATGCCACTGGCATTATTTGACTTCAGAGAAGGTCAGTCGTTAATTCGTGACTTAATAATCCCCGCATGGCGCGATGAGACGCTGTGGGCAGTGTTATTAAAGAGAGACCTACTCAGACCTTAATGAACTATTGATGAAGCTTCTCCAGAGTGATTCACTGGGGGCGCAGTGTGATTCTTGTCAACCAAGTTGCGTGGGAATGGTAATGACGGAATAATAAATTGTACAAACAATCCTGTGAAATTGAGTGATAGTACATTAGGTAGGTATATAGTTTTTTTTCATTCTCTAATTCATTGAACATTATGAGCATCTGTTCAAAAGTCATATTCGTGAATATAAATTTCAGGTGAAACGTGTTTTTCAATTGAGTAGTTGCTACTATTTCAAACAGAAACTCCCTCCATATCTACCAGAAGCTCCAGTCTCCAACTATTAAAACATTTCACATTCAATTTACTTACCATAACCCAAACTATAGTAACCGAGAACAATGCTGTTTATTTTGAATTATAGTTTGTCGCTCAGTGTGTATACTCCTCTTGGGAATATAATTGGTGTAGGGGCGACCAGTCAGTAAATTCACAAGAACAGTGGCGTCAAATCACATCAGCTGGGCTGTATCATCAATCTGACGCTGATATATCCTAGGAGATGATTCAGATTGTTATAGTTAAGTGTGGAAATATGAACGGGAATGTGTTGTTGCCTATCAGGTCTATATCGTAATGTTTGCCTATCTTGACATATATTCTCAAGTCAGATTTGACCAATTTTGAGGGGGGGGGGAGAGATGTTGTAGATTGATCAATGCTCTTTACCTGCCAATCCTCTTTGCACTAACTAAGGGAGCCGATCATGACTCATAAATATCTTATTTGAGAAAGGGTGTTAGGTTCACACTACTTTTGTACAAAAAAATCAACACCGATCATTAAAGGTGGGGTATCGTCCCAACACCCCGTCGAATATTGAACGCTGCCGTTTGCATGAAATCACCGCATAATTCATTCCAATGTGTATCCGGACTAATTATGCAAATTAATTATTGTAATCGAGTATTCTCTCGTCCCGCGTGGCCATTATATTCATTCAGGTGGTAGAATTGTCTCGCATTACCAGCATGAATAATGAACGGGCCTGTTTGCAAAACATTCGTCCCATACTATATCGAAACGAATTTCACACTGACTTAACATAGTGACAATATTTCTGATTCGATACCGGCCGATATACATCGCTGGGTAGGAAGTCACGTGCACATAATGAAGACGTCATCAATGAATATTTTGAGACGAAACACCATCGTCAATCAAGATATTGGTCTATGCCATAGTGTGCCAAATTTGAGCACGTGTCATCGGCCACGTACCATATACTACATTAATGTTGTTAATTGGTCACGTGTATGTCTTATCTTAGGAAAAAAATATGAATCGCACAGGCCTACTTGTACTTAAAATTACAAATTACAAATAATTATTACTAACTGTTAATAAGAACATACATGACATTCACACAAGTGTACCCCTTTTATCACATATATCGCCTATACCAACAGCTACAGATGAACGGGTGATATGTCAAATATTTTTCCCCAAAACAGTACAATATTGAAAATATAATCCAATCAGTCGTACAACCCAGTTGATACTGGTATTCCCCTCTTCCCGAAGCTATGACATTAAATTGACGTTACATTTGCTATCGTTCTATTAGGCTTGCCTCCAAACGTCGCTTTCCTCTAAATTGATTTCCTCAATTTAAGATCGAGATCTTGTTACATTGAAATGGCGGCTAAATATCGATTTTCTCGTGCCTAGCTCGCGAATGTACCTAGGTAGTATCTAGTACTCTATGCGAAGTCATTGACCTCGAGGCCAGAGTGTGGTGCGGATTTTGAATTCGTTCAATCACTGAATTGTCTGATGTGGCTATCCAATAACCACAACGAAAGTAGAAGAACGATAGACACTATACCACGAATACGAACGAGCAGTTGGTCTCTCCTCCATTTATTATAAAGTTTGTTGGTCTTGTTTAGTTTGCTAGCAGATCATTGAAATACTTTTCAGCCGGATGCTTACGAATGCAGTAAACGAAGAAGTGTTAGTTCAATACGATATTTATTCATCACAGTGTGATTATGTAGGATTTGTTGAAACAAGAACGGTGAATTCCATGCCTAATTCACAAGCCAAATATGTTTTGTATTAGCTAGCTCGTAACTGGATATATGATATCATCTTGGATGCCCTTTTCCACCCTAACGTATTAATGGACATATGAATGAACCGTTCGAAAACTGTGACTCATTTGAGTGAGCAGCAATAAGAAGGAAAATGATGTATGAAATAATATAGAATGGAAATATGAATGATAAACATCTCTAAAGTTATTCCTAGGAGTGCATTTTTATTGCCGTCAACCAAATGTCACGCGAGGAGCTATAGCGTTATACTAAATCAAGAACACAATCCTTTAGGACAGTATATATATAGGAATATTGAAGACACTTGTCAAACTAAGTAACTAACACGTGTAACAATTGCTCACTTCGGTTATTGAAGGAAATAATAACATACTGGTTCGTGAACATAAGAATACATATCATCGCCGTTCTATTCAGTGGACTGAAATCTTCATCTCCGACTACGTATAATGAGCAACAGAGCGAAATAATAGTTGATCCCACAGCTGTAAACAGTTTTCATAGCTCGTCCATGTTGCTCCTGGCACATCAAGTGCCTTTCATGAATAGTTTTTTTACGGATCAGATTGAAATTGGCATTGGTATGTAGCATCCAATATTATGTGAATCTGTAAAACGGCAACCACTGAACCAACGAAGAACCGATTGAACATAAAAACCTATGAGTTTGATCTGTATCTAATAAAAATGATGTTGATTGTTTAGATTCATATCAGTAACAGTAACAGCAATAGCAAAACAATAACACCATACAGGAGAAGTGAGCTTTCTTGAAAGAAAGTTGTTTTTTTACGATATAGACAGGTATAGAGCGTTCCAAAGCGGATTAGAAACACGAAGAGCACGACTGTTGTAGGTCTGCGTATAGACAGGGTGGATAGGCAAGATACACTGTGTAGATGACTGGAAAATACGTGCATGAGTATGCGGCTAAACAATGTCATCGACATTAGCTGGATGCTGTAGGAGATTCCGTATATAATAATAAATTTGATAGTGACACGTTTTTCTACAGAGAACTAGGTGCGATATCAGAGTTACTGGATCCCTGGAACGCACGCCTTCGATGTGCTGCGGTGTCCACTATCTATCTATCTTGCAAAGAGCATGAACATTAACGACCTCGCGCAGCTCCGTAGAAAACTTGGTGGCAGATAATTGATTACATGGTTCACATTCCCTGATAACATTCAGCGTTTCGTGTGACGCATATCGTGTACGTGTAGGAATGAGGGATGATTTTGGCTACGTTTCTTTGTCGTGAAAACAATGTGAACAACATATCATATCAAACACAATGTAGTTTGATATATTTTAGTTCAAAATAATAGAACTAGAACACATCATGTATACTATTAGAATATAATTATTACAAGCTCTACTCCAATCGACAGATAAGAACCTCATGAATGTAGGACATACGTAAGACATGCGTATATTGGCGGAGTGATATACCTAGAACCTAGTCGACGCACCTCGGAGAGTGCCGAAACACTGATGTCAAGCCTATCAGGCTCCCTCGAGAACAGGCAAACAGGCATCCTCATGAAAAGAGAGAATGTTCCAGGAGCCAAATCGAACTGCCCGTCACCATCAGTCATGTGCTCACCACGAGACTACAAACGACGGGGTCTCATCTATTTCCGGACTCGGGGATCGAGGGAACTTTGCCCGGAACTCATACGGCGTGCCGCTCTAGGTTGGGCGGCTGCGTCAGTCAAATCCCCACGACAAACACGATTTCGTATGTCTCTGTGATGTAACTTGGCGATGAATATGAGGAGGATAGAGTGCCAACCCTGGCTGCGGAGTCGGGAAGGGGTTCCGACCCCTCGGACGGTGCCCTGATGAAATCAACCCGGCTCTACCTAAAAATCCATAGACGTCAGGCTGTCACGAATCGAGTGACATCCCAGCCGTGAGGAACATGCTGAAGGTCTTCTATAGATTGTTATGCGGATCTGGTAACAACATCATCGAATGATGATAGTAGCACCTCCGAATATGATCAGTAGTTCAATAGTCTAACGCACTGACTCGATGCCGTGGAGAAACGGGTTCGTGGAATTTTAGTAAATGCGATGCAGTTTCTTCCGTAGTGTAATGTAATGCATGACAAACGGAGACAACATAGAGAAGGTCAAGGGATTTATCAACCCATTGCTCTCTCCAGCTCGATATCCAAATACACTTTCGATCATGCATGTATTTATTGCGTACATTGAACATCACCAAACTGTTGTATAAGTCCATCTATCGTATTTTCAAACGAGTCAGAACAAGGTTGTTTCACATGTGAACATGGGGACATGTGAACAGGGAATGGCTCTTCCGGTATTTGTGCACTGTCTACTGACTATAGTCTGACTATATCATGGTCAGTCCTAGGATACTTTCTTTTCTCAGTGGTACAAACCATCTCTATCCTTATTTAACTGGAGATCAGGAACTAGAATACCATTACGCGCACGGTATGTAACTGAATTTATTTTAAAACTGTGATTACTAGCATCATGAGAATTACAGAATGAACAATTGTTCCAACTAATATGTTTTGATGTGTAAGTTTGACTAATAATCGAAAATCGGGAAACTAAAATATTATATTTTTCGGGATTCCAAGCAAAGTATATCTGGGTTGCTGTTACATTAACCCAAGCCTAAATTGTCAATTACTGAAAATTATCAATACTGTGCTCGTAAAGGGCATGTAAGATATTTCCCAACAATTCACAAATATCGTAAAGGTCACGACCATCGTCATTAGCTTTATAGACTTTGACATGGTGAATTGCGCAAACAACGAGAAGAAGCATTTCCCTTATGCGCACGAATGCAGTTGTCATCGGTGTGGACAACTTTCACTAATTTGTTCCACTCGCTAGATTATATAGAATAAAAAATGATATGTTGCCACAGTGACATCAAAATCAAAGTAGCATTACCTGAATCGTGAATGATGGACCTATAATATTTCTGTCATTCGGTCTCAATATCAATTCTGGTATTAGTTTTGGTGTTACTTGAATCAAACTAACTCCCAAGCAACGTTCGGAATGAGGGAAACACTGCGATTGTTCTCGGAACGAATAATTTAGCATTGAAATGACAATAATCTCAACTGTATGTGTGTATATGATGACTGGCTTGTTGACACGATAAGGAATCATCTGACGTCAATGTCTAGAATTCTTAGTCTGGTCAGGCTAAATTTTGGTATGTAGCTTCGTTATGGCGAGCAAATTTCAAAATTTTGTTCTGTATTATTCTGGCCGAGGTTGGCTCGTTAACACGATATCTCGACCCTACTCAGATGGATCAAGCTCATACTCAACTTGGTATGTGTGTTCCCTATGATGAGTACATGGTCTCTATTGTTTTGGGGTCAGGTCCGAAGGTCACTCATTTGAGGTCAACAGGGGCCATTTCCTGAGAATATTGTTAGCAGCATCAGTAACAAATGCTCAGTTTGATCAGGCTGAAGTTGAAAAATGGATGGGGAATACACGAGTCCTTTTGTTGTCGGTGTAGATCGGGTGTAATCTGGGGAGAAGAATAAAAAATTGACGAATTTTGGTTTACACAATAGCTCGACCCCACCTGGATAGGTCCCCCGAATTGATGATGTTTTGGGGTCAATTCAAAGGTCATTTGAGGTCACTAAAAATTACGAATATGGAAATCTTGTTAACACAATGAGTTCAGAATGATTGGTCAAATCAGACTGACATGTAAACCAGGGTCATTTTCTTGAGAAGATGGAAAATTGCGATGAAGTTCATGATCCCTACTATTTTGGGGTCAGATAAATGGTCACCAGAGGTAAAATCTCCTGAGACCATGTTGCCATTATAACTCCTTCGTTTCGCTTAGCTTCCTTTTCTTGAGTACATCCCATTTATTTAGTGTGTAGATCGGAAGGTTCTTGCAAGGAACAGCCAATGTTATCTCGTATAAATTGACCCAGTCTGCGTGAGTCAATCTCATACTTCAATGTTGATGTATGATCCATATCAGTTTCGAGGTCATCTGAAATCTGATATATCATGTGGATAGTATAGAACCACAATGATCTGTCTTATGAAGTTTCAATGTCTGGTGTAGTTAGTGTGTGCCACGAGCACGAACACTACTAAGGGGGGGGGGGGCATTTTTGTTGCACTATTGAAACATGTTGAAAATTGATTGAAATGCTTGGTCGATTTGACTTGGTCACATGCTGTGTGTACTTTTTCCCATGATGATTAAAGTGATTGTATTTTTCTCTGTGAAGTTGTGACACTCAATTGATGTTTGTTTAGTTTATGATTAGGCGAGCCTAAAGTAGCCTGCATAGACAATAGAAGCCATCAGGCGTCACCCTCACCCCTCCTGTCAGGCATATAGTTGTGATTAACAGTCCTGGACACTCAGTGGTGTGCTATGTGATTTCAAGGAGATGCCTCATTGTATTTTTCTCTGTCCACTTGGACTATTGGACTGGGGGTTATTGGGCTAGGGGAGCTGAAAACATCTATGAGTATGCCGCTGCACCTGTAGGTTGTATGCTATTTGTGTTGTGAACAGTGCATGAGAATCATAGGACATTGTTGTAATATATAGGTAATCCAGTCATCCAGTCGAGATTGCTTGATTGACTGTACTAAATCACTGCAGGTAACTGTGGTATATCATCACGATCTCTTGTTTGGTAAAACTCATCCTGGGCATACATTCAGGACAGGTATTGGGCAACCCACAAATGTATTGATATAAGCTCTGGGCAGATAATACCTTTTTGGTCGATGGCTTAGTTACTTCAGTTAATTATTCCAATTAGAAGCTCTAATCCTATAATCAATCGTGACCACCTGTTTGTAAATTCTTAGGGCAATGGCTGCTAGGGAATAATCCCAGACATGCAAGTCTAGTAATGAAAAAAGACAGTATGATGCTCAATTGATTAATCCCCGGTACACTTTTCCCCAGTGATAGCCCAAGTTTCTTTTGTGATGGATTATTTGGTGTGTGATTGGACGGCTGTGTAATGACTATATAAAATCATTAAGGAAGATTATCCAGAAGAAATCAACTCCACTATAGCCCACCGTAGAACTACTCTTGCACTTTTATAAAAATGACAATCTAAAAACCATTTCAAACATGAAAGCGTGTACATTAACAAAATTCTGTCATCGATTATCACATGTGGGAGTGTCACAACCCAAGTTGATGGACGAATGATCAGGAAGGACAACACCACAAAGAACTGCTGAAGGTAAGTCGATCGATCGAGTTACGTGTCCTGCAGAGGTTTTTACCTCACTCTGGCCATGTGACATTAGTTGGTCAATTGTATATCACTGAGTGATAGCACATATAGGGTGTTCAGGAATTGAAGGTAGAATGTGATATATGGGTCAATTTCGGCCTTGTTCGACTAGTCTAGCAGCTCTAACTCTCACAGATCATGAAATGATCATGAATGTTTCTATCATTGACCTATGTTCTCAGGAATCGCCCAGAACCCCGTTCCCTCTGATATTGTTTAATCACAATATTTTGATTTTTTTTTCTCACCAAGGATCATCACAGGCCAAATCCTCATACAGATCCCTACACATCTGTGCAGTGTGGACTTTAGCAGTAAAGGTCACAGTGTCAGTTTGACCAATGTTGGGCCTAAGCGGTACTGGTTGGTTTGCACATGTTACATGTTGTAATGGTTATTAGTTGTTTCAGTTGTTGAACTGTTCCTTCTTCAGTCATTTACTACTTGCTTTGATTGTCTGAAACTAGCTCGCAATAGTAGGTGTTGGAAAGAGCTCTCCATGATATGCATTTGATTTTGGGCTGATTTTTCCTGGGTTTTTCGTCATTTTGGATATTAATTTGGTCGATCCAGGACCTGCGTCCACATACGTGGTAATGTATCTCCTCAGATGATTACGATTAGAGACCTCAAAAAAGTAAAGACTGTTGCGGCTTTCCGCTACGAGCTAAGTCGCCCTGATTCTACCCCCCCCCCCCCCCCCCCCCCCACAACCACGACTCCCAAGCGGAAGTTCAACCCTTTTCAACACCTGGTTGTCTGTGACAACACTGGTTACATAAAGTTAACGTCCTGATATTTGAAAAACTTCGGAACTACAAAATGGGGTCACCATCGTCCTACATAATTACCTTGTCAAGGGGAATGGCCTGGTAGTTGGAAGTTACGCGAGTGGTACCACCCAAGTGGTACCATGACTGTAGACCAGTGGATCATATACTAGGCATCGACCTTCCTCAGACCGGAGACTTGCCGTGGTCCGCGATGCCCTCAGTGAAGTCATTACAGTCAATTTGTGGTACCGTGATATTGGTGAGTGAATGCAATCTCGCAGAACTGAGCGCTATATTAAATGGTATAAACTTGAACCTAAACTTAAACTTTACCGCAGCCAACTTGCTGCTGACATGGAGCAAAAGAACTGCATCGGTCATTGGCAGTCACATTCAGTGGATTGCTTGAGCAGTTCTTCATTGCTGGACTCAATAAACATAATTACTTCAAAGGACATGCCGTTTGCAGATTGGTACTTGTAATGCCCCTGTTTTCCTTGATTAAATTTATATTGCGTGAAATGTCATAAAATGCATATATATAATGACAATTGAAAAATGAATTTCCCAGGGTAACACATCAAAGTACCAAATACTATTTCCTAATGTGGTTCTGGCGAGCTGAGTACTGATGTTGTCTGATGTTTAGGTGAATAGCAACATTTGGTGTGAAACAAGTTTTGAGGCTCGTATAACACTATCATCATAGGATTGGTGCTATCAGACATGTTACCATATTTGACACATCGAGCGGGCTGGTTGCAAATGACACGATTACGGCTAACAGCTTTCACTAGACATATACTATGAGATCTCCATCCAGTACGAGTCTAGTTTGTTGATCTAAGATAACGCTCGTCACTATTCCTAGTGGTCGGCACGGGTAAAATTTAGGATGGTATTATGCTGTAGTATGAATAATCCAACAGTAAAGACCATATGAGTAAGTATATACACATCAATGGAGGACGGACAGTTGTATGATAGATGAACGAGAGCATAGGCAAATACATTCGATTTCCAGGACGAAACGCCACGCGCCGTAACATCAGGCAACAATCAAGAACAAAATGCTACCCCGTCCATCCAATTACAAGATGGGGATGAATCCATGTGGCCCAGGGTCGTAACTTCGCGAACTATCCCGTACGGATGGGGGGCTTCATGGAGCTGACTAGTGTAACGTTCATACACTACATGGTCAGAAAAGGCTGGCTACTAATGCGAGAACCCGCTTTGAGGTACGAAACTGTACTATCATTACACATTTTCTAGTGAGTTGGAATGCTACCAAACATGATGGATATGGACTACCATAATAGTCTTCAGAAATAGTGGAGGTCGTATAACATGTTTAATTTGTGATCTAACCTCAAGCTACTTGCTGCACGCGTTTCACCTCTGATGAACAAAACGTCAGGAGCTATGGTGATGTAGTGTGGCCTAACGGAGCAGACTAGTATATTGGCAAAGTGTGGTAGTCCGAATGCCGGAATTATTTCAACATGCGTAGTCTATTATGTTTGTCTGAACACCAACTGCTTGTACACGGTGTGATATCTATTAAAGCGTGAGAATTGATTCCTCCGATATCTGCAAAATCAATGCAAATTACAGAATTCTAAACAGAATGATACATGATAGCTCTTAACAGACTTAATGTTGGTTGCAATATTTCTGTGGGGCTATTGCATATTCTGACAATTCTGCATCCACATATATCGTCTTCACGTTTGGTTTCATTTTATCGTGAGCACGATATCTCTGGACCAAATATTAAAAACGGTAAAAACAAATTGTGCATGACGCATCGAGGTCAGAAGTATGCAAAGTAATTATGGGCATACAAAACCTTACTTCCTCAGAGTTGACAGTTAATTATCAAACTACACGATAGCGTGTCTCAAGATAACTGTCCTAAGATACTTGACCAGATATTTTCAATTGGTTTTATGAACTGAAAAGCATTCAATCAGTATCATTCCCCTAGCTGCTATAAAATCATTCACTACATTAAGGATATATATTTTCCTGAAAACAATTATTGCTTGCAAATTAATGAAGAACCAAGATACACACTGTATGTTACAATACTTCCAAACATCCAGAACGGATCTGAACTTTCCTGTTATGTCTCCGGCGACTCCACAGCAACATTCACGTGTACCCAATAATTTCGGTGAGCGCCACCTCTCCAAATGATGACGCTTTAAACACTCTCACAAGAGTGATGGAGGTCATTCCTTGAGTGGCTGAGGTTACAAGAAAAAGTAAACAAATTATTGCTGTACAAAGAAGGATTGAGCCCATTGATCTCTAATGTTGGGTGTATATATATTTCAAGTAACTTACTTACTCTCACTCAACCAGTTGTGTATTAAAAATTCATTCATGATATGAGTTATTTGCTTTCTCGCCACGAAATAAAAAATAACATCCTATTGAAGTAGTTATGGCCACAGTGGGGTTGGATCTGAAGATTCGTAGTTATGGTACTAATAATTTGTATTCAAAATAGTCAATAATATTGTAGAGAGATAGTATGTAAGTCTAGAATGCTTGGTCCGATCTGGCTGAAATGTAGTGTATAGCTTTGGTATGGGTCCCATGGGAACCCTATTGTGTTTGGTATAGACAGTGGTCATTCTGGGAGAAAAAGGGAAATTATTTCCTGCCGGCTCTGAGAAATCTTGCTAACATCATCGATTCCAGAGTATTTGGTATGTAATGTATGAATGAAAAAAATAACGGGGAAGCATTTCCGGCAATTTTACTCCGTTAAGAAGTATAATCTTGAGCGAATCGAATAAGATTGTATTGATATAGGAATTAGGAATGACTGATCTATTATATCTACTTACCCCGCCCAAACTGTTGGTACAGTGATCAGGTAGCGGTCATTAGCATTACAGCTCGGCACCGGGGGGG
>JAUOBX010119492.1:0-12612 GCA_032360705.1 Eupentacta quinquesemita
GTTCTGTCTACGATTATTCAACTCGTTTTGCTAATGCGCATGCGCTGATGGAAGGATTACCGTGCGATATAAGAGGAGATTCCATTATTTTTGTATTCAGTCCGAATTCACTATCAGAGAGTTGGTTATTACCGTCAGTTGTGTTATTCCGTTGTACGTTAGATATAGCGAAAAAATGTTCACCAGCAGGCTTGCATCTACTCCAGCAGAAGATATGGACGATATTCGAGCGGACTTGAGGAAGTTGCGTCGACAATACGCGATCCCTCTGGATGTGGGAGTAGCGGCGGAAAAGATAAAAGAGGCTAGAGACGAGAACCAGCAGACACCAGAGTATACGGATGAATCATCCGTTTTGCCCGTGCCTGAAGATCCATCGCCGGTTGTATCACCTATGACGGAGGCCGCTGCTGGAGTCAGCTGCCCACCAACCAATGTACGTAACTCTTCACCATTTTTTCTACATCTTGGAGGGAATAGATATGTTACGGTGGATTTGTTCGAGGGAAGAGTATATGTTTGCGTTCGGGAGTATTATCGCAGCGACGATTGCGATCAGTTGAAAGCAGGAAGAAAAGGAATGAATCTAAACTTATACCAGTGGGGAGAGTTGAAACGTCATGCCCCTAGCATAACTGAGGAACTTAATCGGTACGAAGGGCAAAATGGTTTCACTCCAACAATGCGACAACTATCGCCTCAAGGGTTCACCAAGGGGAATAAGCGAACGACGCCGGCAAGAATAGTCAGCACGTCTCTGTTCATGGATACATTTTACGTCAGTCTGCGGGAACACATCCAGTATCAATCTGGGCAAATATATCCTACTCAAAAGGGCATTCACCTGACGGCTGAACAGTGGAAATATTTACAGAACATAATTCCACAAGTGAACGAATCCGTCGCAATGTTAATGGGATGAGTTGTTTATATCTTACAGACGGGGGTACGAACGAATAACGGCTCGGGAAAACGAAATCTGATCATCGACGAAGTAGACGACCCACAGTTGACGGAGAGGTTGAGAGACCTAGCAAAATCCACGATGCACGGCGCCCTCTCGACGGAGATTTCGAAACTTTCGAAAGAACATTGTTATGGGTGTTCAGTTGATCACCCTAGTCAAATACAGCATGACTGGTGCCTCATGGCGAGTGAGGAGGAGTGTGTCGACGTGTTTTTGGATAGCGCGCTAGATTCGTTGGACATTCATGCCATTTTTAATGGGACATTTTTAGATTCGATGCGGAGGTTGAAGTTATTCATGCCTCGGCTCGAAGCATGGAACCTTTTCCATGGTATGTATGTGTTATTAAAAAGCGACCGTAAAAGTGTGAAAATATCGTTGTTAAGTGAGGAGATGTGAATTATTGTGTTTGGTTGTTGGTGATTGGAATTGGGGATATATTCGTCATGTATTGGTATGTATTTATTATTAGTATCATGAATAGATCGTAGAAATATTGAAAATGTCGTAGTGTATTTGATTTTTTTTTGCTTTGTTCGAAGTGTATCAATATATGGGTGAGCAACTGTACATTGCTAGTTTGTATTTTCTTGCGTTATGTTTACAACAAAGACAAATAACGAATAAAAAAATGTTTCTTGGGTTTTTCATTATATTTATTTAATTCTACAGCGAATAATAACATCAAACACCCCTATACATGGTCTAAAGCGAAATACATTAACAAAATAAAACATAAATGAGTGAAAATAAACTGCCGGAATATATATATATATATATCTATCACACGGTTTCAAATGGTGCGTGCCATCGCCCTCTGGCATACATATTGAGAATCGACGAAGGCGGGGAGTTCTATGCATGGAAAATATTTTTCGATGAAGGCATTCACCGACTCATCGTTAAAGTTGAGATCGTTTGAAAACCAATTAACAATCTGCGACATATCCCAGCCCCGACATTTATGTAGTAAATAAAACATAGCATATTGCCCACACACCTTGGAAAATAAACCCTGTAGACAAATAGTATTGTAATGCCATTGTTTCGAATATCCATTCAAAAAATTCTTCAAATCTGGAAAGATATCCGGTGGTAAGCCGTAAGAGTCAAAATATTCCCCTTGGCCGTTCGTTGCAATAAAGATCGCCACCCAATGTTTTCCAGGCTGATAACTCGGGTCTGTGTTGGCGACTATAGCACACGGCAAATTCGACGGGAGATGGCGTAATTCGTCGGAGGCGAATACCCCCTGGAAATAAGACTTGGTAAAGGAGTCAGATTCTAGCACATGCGCTATCTGAGCAGTATCCATTGCTCAGCTGGTGTAGTCGAACACGACGTTACGGGCTTTGTCGATCTCGATAATGTTGTCAAGTTCCGCATATACGATGATGTTGACGGTGTTGACTAACGGTTGGGCGAATTGTAGCTCCATGCGCAAGTTCCCTTTCTTCACCAGGTTAAAGTGACCACCCGACGAGAGATCGGGTGTTAGATCGAAGGCGTACAGTGTGTAACCTTTGGGGTATTCTTCTCGACTGATGGCGTTACCCTCGTCCTTACTCATTTTATCTGTACCGGAGAAAAGAGTGTTGTAGGCTCTGATGTAGTTACCGCCCCTGTCAGCAAAGTCGGGTCTAAGAGGTTTGTAGGGGATTTGTTCTCCGTCTAGATAGATAGCCAGAGAGTTTGCTCCGAAATGATCAAAGTTGAAGGGGTTCTCCGTGTACGATCCGTTGAAAGCCGTATTGCGAACGCAACCAACGACGACTCTCTTCGGAAGTTGCCCCAAAAAGATATGATCTTGGACGAAGGACATGTTTCCTGTCGGAATAGAGAATACCTTAGTTACTACACGTCGGACTGGGTATTTTGCAGTCGCCCGTTCAAGAGCGCGGGCGTGGCCGAGGGATACAGCGGGGTTCAACTTCACCTTCCTGACAAAAATGGAGGCGTCCTGTATAACTACCTTGTAGGAAACGTCTGCATCGCCAGACATCAGGCAAAATTGGTCCTTGCTCCGTGTGAGTTTCAGTTTCAGATTCACACCGTTTAATAAAAACTTGTCTTGAAAAAATATATCGCTGTGAATGGGTCCGATCAGGTCAATCGTCTTACTTCCTCGAGTGTACGTGGAACGTTTTTTCAAACCTATATTCACAGCGCCATCATCGGCCAGAGGATCGGGGTCATCCATGCGCCCCGCAGTATCTTTGTAGAAGAGTGCCGAAGTCAATTGAGTATCCTTAGCATCCGAGCCGTAACTCAGGAGTGTCTCGATTATAGCGCGGTATGGATACGTCGGGGTGGAGGTTGAGATAGTCCGTTCATTCAGAGAGACGTCGATTTGGGAAAATAGCGAATGTAGGAACAAATTGACTGGACCAACCTTCGACCCTGGCGGTAAAGCGTTCCCCTCACTCGTTGTAATTTTAGCTTTAACATAGAGCTGAGTTTGAGCCAAATCAATGTATTCTTCCGAAGACCCCGAAATGTAAAATTCGATAGGGCCATTGTCAGCGATATTAGCTATAGGGTGATATTCCACCCACTGCCCCTTTTCGATGCTCGTCTGTGTCGGAGGGATGGTGAATAGATCGAGCTCAGATTTTGCACATTCGCACGAGTTTTCGTGAAGGAGAGACATTTTAGCCGAAGATATCTTGAGACCTTTTTACCGCGGGTCGCGAACGAGTTCTGGTGGTGGGTTGCTTGCGTCTAGGTTTTTTATGCTTCTTCGGTCCCCCTGTAACGCTCGACGCCGTACGCTTCACGACTCTCCTTCCAGCTTCCATGCCTCTATTTTTTACCGAGGCTTTTAGCGATCGACCATCGAGGACATCACCGGCAATACCCATACCCGTACGCAATGCTTCTTTCCCTAACGCTTTTGCACCCCGCTTCAAGAGAGGGACAGCGGAACGGAATAAACCCCCGAGTATGTTTCCGAGGCCATGCCCGCGTTGAACGGCGGCTCCTTGGAACACAGGGAGACCCCGGCCAGTTTGATGAAGGTAATAATCTTCATAATCACGAGGATTACATCGATAGTTCGACCGAATCATCGTATTCATATGAACTGCGAGGCTCTCCGCTTACGAAAATGAAGTGTCGTGACCAGATTACCGCGAACGAATGGGATAGACCGCCCCGTGTTATCCCTTATATTGATTTCGATAGTATCGAAATATTTTTGTTTGACGTCGTGATAGTAAATATTGTTATATACACTACTTACATCCTCGCCGAAACGACCCTTCACATTAACAACTCGTAATAACGGTACCTTTGAATGCCCGACAGCGTGGGGTTCGATAAGATCACAATACACGTATAAGTTATGTATATGTCTTATATCGAGGGGATTTTCCAGAGTCGTACTCTCCGTTATAGTCGTTGTTGTTTTTAGACCCAATATTTCCGCAAGTCTACCCTCGAACCGCACCTGAGCGTCTCCGTTCAGATCAATGCGTAAGCGCCTCGTCTTCTCATCGCGCGTATATTGAATTTTGTTTGGGTATGCCGTCTCCAAAGCGGCAACGAGGGCGTCAGCGGTCTCGTAGTAGCCAGGTGTGAGGGTTTTTTTCCACCACTGGTTTCCGGTGATCGTATATGCGAATTTACAACTTTCGTCGATATTATACCACTGGTGTGGATAAATTATCTCTGCCAGTCCCACCTCCCACTGACCTTCCAGCGAAATTGGTTGTGAGAGCTTCACCCGATAATTCGTTAGTGTGTTGTCAGGATAGACATATGGGGAGCTGTTGCTCGGTAATGTGATGTAAAATGAACCCATGCTGATGACTTCCCAATCAGGCGGCGAATGATAATTCGGGATGAGTGCAATACATTTTATATATTTTTATAAGTGTAAACACTCTCTACCCAGCTATTGAATTTAGAGGGGTACCCCTCCCACTTGACAAGATAGTAGTTTTTACCCCCTCGCCTTTTTTCCGCAAAACTTTCTCGATACGGTAAATATTAGAATCTTTAGAAACTTTCTGCAGTTCGGCTTCGTAGAAAGTCCCCTCTATGGTCTCGTCGTCGTAATCTTTCAACCGATATACTGGCGGTATACGCGATAGTCTTTCTGAAATCGTAAATACCTCTTCCGTCCACCGCGGTTGGTACCCTTTACGGAACGGTCGAGTCGTCATGCTGACGCGAACCGGCTCACCTAACTGGAATTTGTGAGTAACTTCCGGAGGGGGAGTTGAATGCCCGTACAACTTATGCCAAACCATTTCTTGATTTTGGGGGTTGACATCTTTTGGAGCCATGCCGATACTGCGGTGTCTGGCGTGATTGTAGCCGACGAGCAGTTTAGACAAAACATCGATATATCGTCTCGTACCGTTAGCAGTGAAGTATCGCCACATTTTCGTTTTCAGCGTACGATTAAATCGTTCCACGATTGATGCCTTGGTTTCATTATTCGTTGTGAAGAAGCGGACATTATTCACATGTAAGAACTTCTGGAAAGCCCGATTCAGAAACTCAGTACCTTTATCAGTTTGCAGGGTAGTCGGCTTACGATCCCGAAATATATCGGATAAGCAGCTATGATGCTCTTACCAGTTTTATCTTTCAATGTTTTGGCCCAAGCATACTGCGAAAAGACGTCAATGCAGGTCAGTATGTACCGACGCCCGTTATTTTTCCCACGTAACGCCGATACGTCGACCAGGTCAGCTTGCCACTGGCTATCGATACCAGACACAACGACTCTATTTCGCCGGAATGTAATTCTTGAGGGTTTATGAAGGGTGTATGTATCTCGCCCCTCTAGCCATGATTTCACATCTTTTGCCCTAAATTGACTCGCTGCCCGACGAACGGCGTTTACCCCTCCAAAGGCAGCAGGGTGTGAGGGATCGTAATAAACTTCTTCCAGTCGCTTGTCCATCGGTAGTCGTTACCTGTACCGTTCCTCCACAGCACGCCAATAGGAATACCAGTTTACGAAGCGAACAGCTTAGCGACGGTCCAGCTTTGGGCAGACAGTCCATCGTGAAAGCACGAATACAACTGACGCGACCCGCCCGTTGTATGGGTATTAATACTTTTCCCAACCCGTCTTACGACTCTTGCGCGGTGTACGCTTCTGTTTCTTCGGAAGGTGATAGGCGGCTCCGTATAAATCACCGGTGTCATCGTCAGACGCAGGGGGCGATGGCGGTTTGCGCAACTGAGAAGTTCGTGGGTCATTCAATAGTTGCATTGCTTCCCAACGATCGGGATTCCCGACTAATTCTCTGGGTGCGTTTATTTGCGCGAGCGCTTTTACAAACGCGTCTGCACCAACTGGTGTTGTGGATTTCCGTTTGCGCATAACATCATTGACCAAGTCCACTATATGCGACCCTTTGATGAGTTGTTTGTCTATGAGGAGCTCTCCTTTATCATTCCAGTCGATAGCGTGCCCGCTAGCGGTCATTTTCATCAACAACTGGGACGCTTTATTTTTGAACGCTTTTGGAACACTGGCGAGTACCTCCTGTTCTATAACCCGCTTCCTAGACAATGATGATGCATCTCCAGTATCGTTCCGTTTGACATCTTGCGCTATGCGTACCTCAGGGGGTTTACTCGCCTTGGTGTCGTATGTAATGAACCTGGTGAGGATGTCACCATACCGTTTCATTTTGGAAGTATCATCGAGATGGGGATCGTTCAGTATCGTATTCATAGTTTCTTCAAGTTCTCGCACTTTACTTTGTTCCGGCAGTCGCGGCCGTGCACTCCTTGCGCGCTCAAGGAAGTCGGGAGATACAGTACGTATTCTCCATTTTCATTTGAATAATACACTTCCTAGTATACCGATGAGAGGCGGTAGTAGGGCAGCAAGGATAGAACCTCCCTCTTGTAGTAAAACTCTTTTCTTGGAATAGATTGATTTTTTCTTATCCGCAAGGCAGCGTAACTGTCGTCGGTGTTGATGAAGTTTCCTCTTCTGATTCCTATTCAAAGGGACGTTTCCTTTTAAGGTGTTGAGCGCCCCCTCGCATAGACAGTTGAGCAATTCCTTTGACGCCCCCTGTATTACACCGCGTCTCTGTTTCGGGGACCCACTAGCGAGTACTTGCAGGTACGGTTGATGTTTACGCATACGCTGCATTTTGACTGAATGAGGTGGGACTGTACACGCACGATCTTTTATTTCTTCACGTAGGCGTACTGCGTCTCCCCCGGGAAAATATGGGTTCTTAATCTCATGTCCTCGGACGTTGTACCCTTCAAATCGATAAATAAATACCCGTGAGGTTCGTTCGTGGCATCAATATAAGCTTCTTGGAGATATTTAGGTTTTTCAGGAAACATTTGTCGAGCCAAGTAGGATATTTGGGACGCGTCTCTGGGGTTTTTAAATAGAATGAGATAATGAGAATTTAAACTTATAGTCCTACATTCTCGACCTTGATGAAACAGGTTCTGGGAGACTAAAATAACAGATAGATTCTTATGATGACTCCCTTTTGTGAACAATTGACTAATTTTCTTATCATTACTAATCTCGGTCATTAGGTCATCCAGAATAATCAAGTTCCTTTTCGACGTATCCAGATATTCGTCGAACCTATTTGGTACACCTTCAATAAAGCGAATACCATCCCCCAATTGATCTGAAAGTTGGTCGTAGAGGGGTTGGTACTCCCCGTAGAACCAGAGGATGATATCGGGGGGCCCGTTGATGAGCGACTTGTTGTTCAAAAGCAATCGCTTCAGGAAGAAAGTTTTCCCACATTGCGTGGGACCCGCAATCACACATGTAAAAGGGTGTTGCAGCCTCGGGTCCATAGTGTTAACTGCTAACTTCAACCCAGGTTATCTCTTTATATAGAAAAACAAGGTCTTAGAATGACCTTTGAACAAATACATAAAACAACGCCATTTGTTTGTTTCAATATTTCCAGCCGCTACTCAACATCGTCCGACATAACGTCAACGACACACACACACACACGCACACAAACACACACACACACACACCCCTGTGTCAAATATAGTGTATCCCCTATTCAGCACATTTTCTCGCGGTAGGGTATTTAACGACACACCGTCATATCAACGACATAGCAGTGTGTCTAAACAGGTGCGTAGACGACGCAGTGTCGTGTCAAGCTGGGGCGTAGACAACGCGTCGTCGTGTTAACTTTCGCCATAGACGACGCATCGTCGTGCAATGAATTACTTTTCGAGTCCCTTCAGAATAAGAATGGTAGAATCATAATAGAACAAACACACGTATTTCGTTAACAGTTGACTTTTATTGACATGACTTCCACTGATTTGTTATTCGAAAGCTATGGCCTATGTAAAACAATGAAACAGAACAACATATCCGTTCACGTGTTCAATTATGCCAGGATCGCTATCCCGACGCACCATATACGGACGGATAAGATACGTATAATTTCCGAGTTGAATTCATGTAACGCTGAAATCGTTGAAATATAGATAAATGAGGAGCCCCAGCACCCAAATAAAAGTACCTTACCTAAATATCTAACGGGGTAGTTGACACGCCATCCTCCATAATTTTACGTTTTATATACAAGTAAGACAGCGCACTTTTACGCTGAATGTAAGTTTGCATTTGGTTGTGGTACAATCGAAAGCCGCGATTGTCCGCCTGTACATTTTGTTCGTTTCTTAGTACCCCTAGAAAGTTCGTTTTGGTCAAGGCGACCGAGTTTCGATTGACCCCCTTACAGCTTACCTTAGACTGAGTTCTATCGAAACAGTAGTAGCATTTGCTAGATAGTGATATGATACCCTCCCCCTCCCACTCTAACTTGAACAACCCTGGGGTACGCTTGTCATACTGACTATGCTCTACCGTATCGGACCGGGGAAACCAGGTATGTTTTTCGCGCTCATACGTGGGACGCATATGAGGTTTGATTATAGCTTCGAGAGATTCGGCAGAGATGGCGAGATAGGCTGAATCCGTATCCATTTCGCAATACTCGAAGTCTGCTGAGTCGATGAATTTCTGCATGAAGTCATAATAAAACTCCAACATCCGAAGCTTCGCGTACTGATAGACAAAATACCCTATTTGAATTGGGAGATCTAACTCGATCGTGCGCTTGTAACGATCGACCTCGTATATATTGGTTGTAAGTTGGGTTAATTGTTTGAAAAACGGGTCATTCACATGCTGGAATACGTTATTATCGTTGCATATAGTTACATCAAGGTGTTTTTCTTTATTCGTTACCGTCTTACCGTACGCGGAATTACCTATAAGCTTCATGGTATCGGCTATTATGCTTTTAGCGGGATCTTTGTCCCCCTCACGCCTTGCAGTACTCACCTCTTCACCGAAGTTCTGAAATACAGCCTTAGGGATGAATTGGGTAATTTGATGAATTTTAGTGACGACCAACCCGTGTTCCAGATACCATCTCAGAAGTGGAGTGGCGATTAGAATTTTTTCCCCTCGTAAGCTTCCAATTAATGTTCGGCGAGGTTGTTTAAGTAGTCCATGATCTTTCGCATGCTTGGCCATTTTCTCACCGATATCGGTTATCCCGACTTCAACATTTTTGAAGATGGGGGGCATTTCGGAGAATTTCGATTTTAAATGCTCGGGGACCGTTATGTCACACTCCACAGCGCCGAAGATAGACCCAGACTTTACGTGAGCTAATAACTCTGCTTCGGTCATTGTCCATTTACTTTGGTAAGGGTACGGGAATAATGTTTTGAGAAAAGTTTTAATTTGCCCGGACGACCTCTGCTCTTTTAGCCACTCGCACTCCCATTTTTCGATGACGGTGACACCGCTCTCTCGCAGATGGGTCGTGTTTGCCTGAGTCTCGGCGTACAACTCGGCGAACGGCTTGTTCTTTCTCTCGTTGTGGGTTTTGCCTTTATTCAGTGCGCACGAATGCCCATGCCAATAACAGCCATGAAATTGAAAAGCGACGGGGTTACCATCACTATCATTGTGAAATCCATCAACCGGTAGTTGACGCCCCCCTAACCTAACCTCTTTCCCATTGAACCTATGTTTTATATGTATCCCCCGTTGCTTGCCCTCCCACTCCAACCACCCGACCGCCGCCATTTGCATACTATGTGTGAAATCCCGTCTGAACCCGGTTTCCGCCCTACGTCTTAATATAACCCCCGTTGGCATGTCCTGCATGATGGCCCATAGATATAGCGCATTCGCATCAAACCCCAGTACCTTTTGACATGTTTTCCCACCCCGTATTTTAGTTTTAGATTTCTCTTGATAGCGATTGAATATTATGGAGGGCCCTCCAACAATATTGTCTTTATATAAGGTATATAAATCCTTATGACCTCTGGGGAAGAGACAGAAATAATCATCCTTGATGTTGTTAAATAAATACCTCAGCGTCAGACCTGGTACCGAAATTCCTTGTTTGAACATATCAATATTCTTATCTTTATAGAATGTGAACATTTTCTCTATTGCTTCCAGAAAGGGTACAACGTCTTTATTATTATACCAGATCAAGAAGTCCTTGAAGGTAACCATACCATTGTCCACCCATACTTTCTGGCAGTGTTCGTATTCCTCTGACGAAATGTTAGAGTGTTTTAGTTCATTGTAGAAGGCCTCATGTGAGGGTAGGGTGGTCACCGACAATTTGTCGAGCGAGTCCATCCAGTCATATGGAAAGTAACCTTTTTCCTCGGCACACTTGTACGCTTTCAAGAATTGCGCGTACGAACAACCAGGAGCTAGATAATTTTTTATATCTAGAAATTTAAGCCATTTAGACGAAATCGCCATATAGTCATTGTTACGTTTGATAATTTGGCTGACTGCTGGACGATCTTTATCTTCATTGAGTTTCTCCAGACTCTCGTACATGATACCTTTTAGAACGTTAATGTCATACTTACCCGAATTGAATCCGATTACGGGTATCTGGCGGCAATAGTTAAGTAGTGACCCTAATATAGGTTTCAAAATATTTTTGGCAAGTTTATCTTCCTGCTCATCCATGGGTTCTATGTTGGCAGGGGTTTCCTCCGCTAATCTATTACTCAATTCAGTTAGTGCTGCGCCGATAAAAGGCGTCTCCTTAAGCTGTTCGAAGGCTGACTCACTCACTTCCGAACAATAGGTAACGAAATCCTCGATTAATATCGCGGGATCTCCCTCAGATATAAAACACTGTGGGTCTTGATACCCGGGAACGTTTGAACAAACACTAATACTAAGTGGATTATGCCGCCCGATGAATTTGAGTTTTGGCCCGTTGGAGTGGATGACGCTCTCCTTGTCGAGATAAGTTTCGATGTCGTAGGTTATCCTAAACGGGTAATACCTACTTTCTTCTGGAATTGATATACCAACTGTTTCGAGCTTGTCAAATACAGAGGGTGGCAGCTCGAAGATGCCTCCGGGGAATTTATAGGACACGTTCTGTTTGCAGACGGGGATGTGTCCTTGCAAATTTGTATTGCGATGAAAAAGTCTGTCGCATTTAACACATTGGTAAGTATGGGAATAATGGGCCATGTTGGTTATGTAGGAGAAGTGCCCGTCTTCATAGTTCATGTACAGCGAGGACTTATATCGACAAGGAGAACGTCGCAATAATTCAGCGACCGAGCCAGGTTGACCTTCCTGAGGTTTTAGTTGATAAACGAACACGTTGCACTCGAATATTTTTTCAAGTACTCCCAAATCAGCAAAGGAGACTCCCTTGAAATTAGAAACCGCCTCTACACCGCCAATGGCCCTTTGGTATTTATTAAATAACGCTCTTGGTGTTTGGTCGAAACAACTCATGTCTGATTTAATATGGTAGGCTAAACATCTAAAAAAGCAGAGGTTGTCCTTATACACCTCGTGCGTTTTGGGGTCAGTGGACATGGAAAGTATATAGGGGTTTTTCTTGATATAATCAGGTAGAATAGGGGGTGCACCTATGAGAGGGTATGATCCTAGCTTAGTAACATAAATTGTTATATTTGTAATTAATTCGAGCGTCCATTCCGAATCAGGTCTCCCATTCAGCAACATTTGTTCGACATCTTTAGCGGCGAATTTTCGCAGGAATTCATCAACATCCGCGCGGCTGTTAATAACTATGGGGCGTTCCAAAATCAGTGCATTATTGACAGAACTGTGGTAATACCTGAGTTCCCCGGTCACCCTATTTCTCAACACAACCCCCAATGATGCATTCATCTTGAAAAAATTCGATTGATCCTGGTACACATCATTCACTAAGTTTTCAACGATTTCAGCGTTAAATGAATTCAAACGAAAATTATACATATCTTGAACTCGGTTTCCGCGGTTGTGATGCGTCCGGATAGCACCCCAGTTGCGGCGGAGTAGGCCCGACATCTCCCCATCCGGGCCGCCGAAGGCTTGTAGGACCTCTGGCGGGATGATGGACGGGCTATCTTCCAGCAGATCACTCCTCGCTGGTTGGTCCACCGCTTGGGGCGTCGGGGAGTTGGCTGTCGCTGGGGGCCTCGACGTCATCGGTGGGTGGGAAGAACTCCCTGAAAACGGACCATAGGTCTTCTGTTCTGCGTAAAAAAAGAATCAATTAGTTGGGACAATTCTATTGTGGAAGGGGGGGGGGGGGTTTCAGGGGCCGGGTAAGAACAATTATAACAACGATACTGTT
>JAUOBX010119714.1:0-12610 GCA_032360705.1 Eupentacta quinquesemita
AATTAAATCGTGATAATTCCACTCGAGATCACCTTAGTTATATAATATGTAGGTCGGACTTATATAGCATACACCATTTCTCATATCTAGTGTTTGTCTGCCCACAACAGGGTCTAACATCTGTTTACTCTTCTTTCTGGTCACGGACCCAGATACATACTTTGTTCGTGATGGTGGCGATATGACCAACGACGTTATAGGAATACTGACACGCCGATTAACTGATATATGTTACATAAGTTATGGTTGGGAACCGATTGTTTCACAACGATTAGCAAACTCTGCAGGACCGACGACTATAAATATTCATAATAATAATAATGATAATATGATAATAATGATATAGTGTCTTGCCAGTTTGCAAAAAAATAGTTTGCGAGTATGAGTGATTGAAACACAAGAATATTTATATTCCATACAATTCCCTATCCCCACTCCCCCACCGGGTCTCTCCTTGACGAATGACGCCAATCTGTTAAGGCGTATGGGTTAGAAGTCTGTTTATCTAAGGATCTATCTGTCTATGGTATCATTTGTCACGTTCTTATGCCTGTCCTAAGGATGCTAATCAAACGTAAACAATAATACCCATCACTTTATTGTCAAAAGATTCAGTCTTCAAAAGTGTTCCCCCCTGATGAACCCTGTCTGAGGACAATTTCCATTGATGGTTACTTACATAAACATGTTTAGATAGAGTTACACCCGACCTACAGCAAACATGAAACTTTTCTACGATGATTTATCCACTCCAAAAAGCCTTGAAGCGACTTGACATTCAAATGTATTATTCGGTTCTTCTGTTACCCAGAGGTAGAAACCGTAATACTCTTTAAATTCGGCTCCAGTTACATACAACGGGGAAACCCCATACTTCAATGTGTTCTTACGTTCCATAGGCAAATAGGCTTTGCATGGTAAACCACTTGAGCGAGGAATGAGATTATTCAGATAATGCGGGTAATTCAGGTATTATCCAAAGGATAGAACGGACTATAGGTGGGATCTTGAGCAGGTGAGGCTATCTACATGGAACGGGAACAACCATGGATTCCAGTTAATACTTGGACTATCAGCAGTAGCCTATATATCAAGATTGAGAGATTAGTCAGCTGAAGAAAGTACATTACTCTCTACAAGACTCTCAATAATGGAGAGTAGTAAAACATAGAGAAAATAACAATCGATAGAGCTGTTTAATTACAGGTGATATGGAGTTGAAAGTGTATCCAATGATCACTGGAATATATTAGAACCTAGGACCTACATGAAATTATTTCAATGTTAGTCCAGATATTCTTGCGATATTTCGTACTGCACGTCGTGCCTGGTTGGCAACACGGACACAACTCTCAATAAATATATGGATGATATTATTAGACGGGCAGAAAGGATTATTAGCAGTAAGAGCTTGCCCACCGTTGAAACATTATATATATCCCGTGTCCATACCAATTTAACGTTTCTGTGGGAGGAGGAGGACCACCCACTTTTAGGCCAACTCAACGACAAGTTGATCCGTCGTAGCGGAAGGCTTATACATCTCCTGTCTTGTCTAGTACTAACCGCCATCGTTTATTTACCCTGATTGGCACAACAATTACATCACATAATTCAGATCTTACCATCCTACCCAGGGTTTATAAATTTCATATGTTCTAACCTTTTTACTGTTTCATCTGTAAATGTAAAATGTACTGTTCTTGTTCTAATCTTCAACTGCTGACCTGTGATTTCCTTGCCGGAGGATTCAATACTTTTTTTTTATGAAAACATATAACGAGAACGTTAATTTTCATATTGACAGTGATTAACTGTATTGGGTTTCATCTGAAATTGTTCGAGTAAGCCTATCTATGTCTCAATATTGCATGGGCACTCACATGAATCAGGCCTTTTCCCTGTATCATCGTTGTTTCTTGTGGACGTTTCGCCCAAGCTAGCTTTTGGCTCATCTTTTGTTTGAGACGCACGCTGATGGGAGTGTTTGATACTATCCCCCACAAAGAATTGTCGTACACTGATCACTCTCCTTCTATTTGTGTGTAGCCTCAGTCTATGTTGGGGCATATCATATTCAAGGCACAAGCCAAATGAGAAGTATAAATGTAATTCGTAGTGGGTGTTAAGATACCGGGAGTAGGAAATAGTTGCTGTTGCTGTTCGCGAATTCCAGTTGATATAGTAGGGTGCATATGAGACGTGTCTGCGTCTGCTCCAGTGGAATAAATCACGAGAGCTGATGGCATCTTTGGCCTACTTCATGTGAAGGAACATATTTAGCCCGTTTTGCTGTTTGGGTGTCAAGATACAGGGAGTAGGAAAAAGAAATAACCACCCGTTACCTCCCCACAGCGACTGAGTAAACCGACGAATATGTGGCATTCTATAACTGATTCCTCTTAAATCGTCCGGATTGGTTAATGCTAAACTGCTTGTGTGTTTCTAGCTACCATTTTACAACGAATCGGTGCTATTTGTTCCAACATAACAAATGAAAAATACCGTCATCGATCGATTGAATAAATAACGACAATAATGTCGCTCACCAACTTGTTTGGAACACACATTTAATAGTCGAAAACAGCGGCTGACCCTTACATTTATTTCGTTGAAGTGAAAAAATCAGATGTAATACTAATGGGTTGGAAAATATTTGTCTGTCTAGTATGTGCAATTGGTTGCGCGGAAATATTGTGTTAAGTATGGATATCACGTATGATGAGGACAAAAATAGGCAAAAAATACGCTCATAGCATAATAATTTGGGGGAATTATTGGGGTACACGGGGTAATCGAAGGAATGGATCGATAAATTATTGTTCGTCCCTAGCCATGGACTGTTAGGAAAAGTGAATAAGAGCCTAATGTGAATCATACTTGCGCTTATCACGCTTCCAGGCATACGGAAGTATTAGCCCCGAATATTCACCATGGAAAATACATGTAAAATACAATAATTGAGATTGCCGCAGACAAAATAATGCTTCAGTGGTCTTGAGGATGACACCTGTGGAATCTAGTGGATTAACGAATATACTCGCAGTTCTCAGTATAGTCAAGTACAGGAAATATGTCTTGACTGCCGTTAGAAACACTTTTGTGGATGTAATTCCACGATAATCAGTACATGACAATTTAGGAGAACAAAAAAAGCGCGCGATGTCTGATAGCCTGAGCACTATTTTGCCTCGAGGTGAACAGAGCAGGTCTGCGAGCAGCTATTCACGCCGGGAACAGGTTAAACAAACGGAAGCACATATGTTTATATCATTTGATCATCGCGAATACGCTAGCTACTGTACGCCTCCTGATATAGGGGATGTTAATTCGAATTGTGTAAATCATTGGTAGCCACAGGCCTACGTGCTTCAAATTACCATTAACTGAAGGTGTTCCATAGTTCTTATATCCATAAAAGTACATAAATCCATTCTCTAATAGTTCCAGGCCACATCCAATACTGAAACGTGCACTTCAGAAGCACGGGTGATAGGCCTTTTACGATGGTTGATTTGAAATCTTTTAGTACCACTATTTTATAGTAGTCTATATATTAATATCACGATTCTACGTCCTGGATCAATAGTTAAATGCAGAGGATGTTTCTGTGCTTGCACTGTCCCTTCACAGCCTCCATTTGAACATTAGCACGGAAATACGATTAATATAAATCTGTAACATTCAGAGGCCTCCCGTCAAACCGACGGAGCGAAAATAAACATTTGAGAGGCAGGAAGGCGGAATTACTCTCGCATGAGTCAGATCAGTGCAACCAGATGTATATTTGATTGTCATCCTATTGATTATGGGGGACTCATGGCAATAAACATTGCAGTGTACAATTATAATCCGGTAAGTTTCGAATTGACGTATATCAGTATATATACACTCAGGTCAAACCCAATTTTTCAAACTCATGTAATTTCCGGAATAGATCTAGTATTTGATTGGGTATGGTTTAATATCGATCCATGAACACCTCTATCGGTGCCCTGTAATCCGATTGGTTGAGCTGACTTGAGAAGTTCATTCAAGACCAGTTTCGAATCGCTATTCGAACCCCGCCCAGTTCGTCTGAAAAGTATAGGGAGACTTGCTTCCAAACCATTGTGTTAAGAGAGATTGTTATAGCAGCCAACCAGTTATCCCAACTATCTATCTATTCAAAATTTAGATTGTTTTCTGCTTCAAATACGGTCATCATTATGACGTCACAGAGGACACTAGTAGGCTAGCATGTTAACACTAATCCGAACGTTATTCACACGACTAGCCTATTGCATACAGTTCAACAGAGTACAACAACGCCTAAGCTACGAAGTGGACCACCGGTGACGAAATCTCGTCACCTTCGTACCGCTTCTATCACAAAAATCAGTCGATACGGAATGTTTTATTTTCCTTGCAGACTCCCAACCTTATATTCAGTAATATATACCAAGTTTACCGTTGATGTCTGGATCTTGTACAGTCAGACGGTCTCGGTATGTTCCGTTTTTGACTGCAGCTTCGACGTTCAGTTCAGTTGATGTAAACTTTTCTTGATTTGACTTAGCGTAAATATCACGTAACATATTTACTTGCAGCCACAGAGCTCAGACGTTTATGGTTGGCTGAGATGATACTTTATGTAAAGGTAAATGACGGTATGTGATGTATACCCGACTATACTATATTTGGGACGTATTGAATTGTGACGTCACTTTGCTGTTTGAGAGATTTTATTATGAACTTCTAAAATCCGATAGAAAATGGCCGTTTCTCTGTTTCTGAATACTTGTTATCACACCGGCTGGACGACCGAGCATGCAGCCTTGTCGTCTGCTTCTGTGATGACGTCATCATCGGTCCTAAATGCAACCACGTATTCATCCCCTAATCATACCGATACTGCTGGCATTGTCTTGATTCAATAATTTTGAAGCTTAAGTGGATGTGAAACTGTATTTTAGAGTATAATTATATTCCATAGTTCTACAGTCCTACATGACACCTGAATCTATCAGTCCAACACGGTTCTCATTCGATTTTTCGTTACAGAGTTCGGGGCCATTAGAGGCCTTTGCGCGATATAGAAAGCATCCCATCAGGCAGTGTACAATGTTGTCCCAAACTGATCATCTCTGTAGACTGTCATTGTTTCCGTTTACAAAGTGGACATTGTTCTCATTGGAAAGCATTGTCAACTTGCTGCTGTGAGTGAATGAGTTATGCCTGCTACTATAAAGGAGACAGCAGAGTGGTAAGAATGTGGAAGGCCGAACTATCAAATCAGTGAATGAAATGTTGCCCAACCATGGGGTTCCTGTGAACTGTATCACTCATAGTAAAATCACATCTTACCGAGTGACGCAAAGAGTAAAACCTCAATCCGGGGAAGAATGACCCGTCTCCCAAATCCCATGATAGCTGATATATGAAAGATTGTCATGTATTAACCCTGTATTGACGATAAGGAAGAACACTTTGAAGGCCTCCTAACTCAAGAACGCAACCGTGCACAATGTGTTACAGTTAAAGGTATTCTGCAGGCTCGAGTAAACATGGGCTCATCTTGTAGCTTAGACAAAATAAATACATCAGTCCAAACCAGACGTTCATACGATGTTACATTACAGAGTTAGAGGACTTCAAAGTTTGAGCCATGTACATTGCACAAGATGCACGCTATCCCATCATGTATTGCTTCACCTGGACTACCCCGCGAATTGACTTTGTTTTTCTTTGAAATGTAAACATTATTTTTTCGACGATGAAACATATTCTCTTCCCCAAAACTTGCTGTGGTGGGTTAATATGTTACACAGTTTATTCCAACAACAAAAAAACACAGCAGGAAAACTAGGAATGCTGAGTTCACAAGCACAATAAAATACATAAGAAATCTCAATTGTTGTTCAGGTGTGACGTCACAAATTATTGCGCAATCAGGCTTTCCGTCGATTTTCTGGTGAAAGTGGTGTAATTTCAAACGCCAATAACTCGGCATAAGAATATCGGATTGAGACGGGGTTTAGACCAATATATTAAGTTTTCCATTATCTACAAGGTCACTCATGATGTACTGTTCCTGCGGAATATCTTCAAGTTGGAGGCCTGTTGAAATAAATTACTGTGCCAGAAGGGTATACTTACACCAGCCGATGACGTAATACCGCAGCATTGGTCGCTGTTGCTGATGTTCTGAGTGTATTGAGTTAGCTACCTCCACATATAGGTTGAACGCCTCGTTACATATCCAACCGAAACCAGAGATGAAGAGAAAATGTATCAACATGGCGATGATTCGACAGGCCCACTGCAAATGAAAAAAAAGGTTCGAGATTTTTTCATAGAGCCCTCAATGTTAGCGCAACGTTGTGCTAACTTTGGCAATAACTGGTAAGCGTTGTCAGAACGTTGTGCCGGTGGGAGCCTTTCGCACCCGCATCCGCACATATGGAATCCGACCTTTACGCTCTGTAAACAGAATACAGTCAACACAGTTCCGTGGTCAACAGTTGACTAGTTGACCTGCCTAGATTGGTCCAACGTTGAACAAGCCGTTAGCTAGGCCTATATATAGTAAACGTGGAAACAGCATCAATCGAACGCATCTGCATACCCGCATACGCTGGTCCTCCGACGTTCGTTCAGAACGTCTTTCAGTTGATCAAAGGATTGCCTTGCGACTACAGTCTCCGTTTTGACCTAATTGTTTTGGACCCAAATACTTCAACTTCTTCCCTTCTTCTGGTTCGAACGACCTTCCAGCAACGTTGAATCACCGTAACACAATTCTTCAGTGTTATAAGGTTGTGTAACATTGACTATAATTTGCATATTCACTTCTTCAAGCATTCAGTATTTTTGTTTGGAAAATCCTACCTCGTTCTGAATTCTCGGCGTTCCGATGAGGAATAAAAGCAGTGACAATATTTCTGCAGCTGCAAGGTTTCTGTGGACTGCAACAGTATCTGACACACACCTAATGAGAGGGATGTGGAGAAAGAAACTGAAAACTGAAAACTCTTGTAACCCCTTATTGCTTATTCCCCGGGATTATGTGTTATAGAGAGGCGGATTAGCTCAGTCGGTAGAGCTCCGGACTAATGATCAACAGATTGCAAGTTCGAACCCCAGCAAGGCCGTTTAGGCTTTTCCGCGGTGCTGTTTGACGCATGTCTCTCGATAGTGAAAAAAAGGTACCCTGTGAGGTGGCTTGTAAATAGTATATAGTGTGCGCCGCCTGTGGCTGCCACTATTGGGAAGTCTCCCGGGGGACACGTTTACGTGACACACCAATTCGGTGCGTCAGGAGAGAACAGAAAGAGTTGAGCACTTTGAGTGCGGGATTGACAAGTCCCTAATGATCAGGGGTAATATCTGTAAAGTGCTTTGAGACCGCTGTAAAGCAGTGATAAAGCCCTATATTTATTATTATTACTTTTATTATGATCCTGAGCAGGTGTACGTACAATGGGATCAGATTAGCTCAGTTGATAGAGATTAGGACTGGGGATCAGAAGGTGGCCAGCTCGAATCCCGGCCGGCTGGCTTCTCCGGTTCGTCGTCCAACCAAGCCGTCTTTAGGAACCTCGTGAGGTGACTTGAAAAGGGTAGCGTGTACTGTATGTAGCAGCGCTATCGGGGAATCCCCGGGGATTCGATGTGGTGACACACGTGAAGCGTGTGTCGAGATTGAAAAGCATGAAATGCGTAGCCCTACATAGTACAGGTTTGACAAGTCACTGAAGATCAGAGTTATTACGCTGCTAAGCGCCTTAGAGCTGTCACTGACTGGATAGGGCGCTGTATGATTGTGGTATATTTTTTATTCACAATCTAAACATGTTTCCAACAGTCCAAAACTGGGGCGACGAAAGTGCTCATAGAAATTGTTGATGGCCGAACCGACTGCTCTGTAGAGTGCATTCACTGTAAGGTAAGGAATATCATGATTCGGTCATAATTATATTCGCATATGGGGTTGCGCACGTGTAGCCACATTATTATTTCTCACGTTACAAACGGACAAAGGGACTATGGCTTCAGGGTATAAAGATATTAATTGAATGTTTGGAAGCGGCAAAACAATAATTGTTATTACTTTCTCATATGGATGGAGGATTCGGGTGTGTGGCCACATCATTATTTCTCACATTTATACAAAAGGTATGGATCCTGTGGTTCGAGAATATAAGTGTTGCTAAGAATTCAGGATTGTGATATATGAAACACAAATGTCACACTTCAACCGACCTCAATGCGCTGAATATTCAAAAAAAATAGGTTATAACTGATGGGAGGGGCCTGATCAAAGGTTTGGAAGTGAAATCACTCACCGGAAGTAGAAGAAACCGACCAATGCGAGACTGAAGAAAAAGATGGAGACTACGGTCCCGATGTACATCGGGAACTTTGGGAAGAACCTCGGCGGTTCACCTGGGTCCCACTGTCAATGAGAAAAATATTACAATTCTTCACAGCGAGGATTTTACTGAATTTCGAACATTTTAAACACTGTAAGAATATTTTGCAATCAACCATTATCTATTGTTGTTCTCGATCCGTCTTTGTGAGATAAGTTCACTCTGAAGAACGGGTTTAGCATTAGCAACCATGAACTTCTCTGAACGGTTTTTGCCTCCAATGAATATGTAACTCTGAAAATGCTTAATAATCGGGCATTTGCTGACGATATTTCTGTCAAACATGTGACAGATGACATGGGGACAGATCAATTAAATGTCACTGCAACATCAGTCTTCATGGCTGGAAGAATCATATCATGATTTTTCCAGATATTTAGAAATGATGATAGTTAGAAATATTCCAATACAGTAAGCTCTCTTCACACACATATGCTTTATTTATTTAAGATCAGGTTATGTAGAACGCTGATCATCTGGATGATGAAAATAAACAAACAAGAAAACTTGCATTTACGAAGGCACATAACACATACACCAATGACCAATGCTTATCAGGCCGACGGTGTCATACATTTCAGACAGCCCTCACTTGTTTGTCCAACGGTAGTCTCAAGAGCAAGGGGAAAAGTACCCCCTCATCATGACTATCTATATACGGTACATCATCGTAACTGTCCAAGTTGAGATTATAGAACAGAAATGAACAGGAACAAAGTAAACGAAAGGAAGAACGACATACAGACAGTCACAAACGCACACACATATACAAAGCCAATTATATATATTTTGAAGAGTGCCCTCTGTGAACAGGTTCAACCCATCAAAGTGTTCCCTAATGAGTGAAAACTACCAGCATCATCGTTCAGATCGTGACCACAAATGTCGAATTTAGAAACGAAATCGAAATCAAGGCTACAGATATCAGGGGATTGAACTGCAATTACTCACATTATCATCATACATGTGTGTCGTGACTGCAACGGTTCCGACCTGCCTACACAGACACGTGGCCCGCTCACCATCATAGCTGTCAGGTAACATCTGGCAACCCTCAGAGGACCACGACCAATCTTCAGGTCTGTAAAAGTATGAGTATAATCAAATCCGAATTTCGGCTTTTATAGAAATAATTGCAATTCCCCATGCACCATACGTTATCAGTTTATCCTAATTATTTTAACTGCTGTTTTACTATGGCCGACGACTAGCACACGTGACTTGGAGACAAATGGTCAAATTTAACAACTTTCCACCAACCAGTTGAGATCAAATAAACAGGCATCATTAGTCTTCGAAATTGCTAACACTAGCCTAATTGTAGTTGTGAGTTAAAACGTGGCATAAACTGTTTCATGGAACATTTGCGTTTGGAAATATGTTGAAAACTGAGCGTGCAGAATAGTAAGGAGTTACTGACGCGATTTGGAGCTGATGAATTCACGGGTTAACAGGATCACGACTATTATACATATTCTGGTCAGTGTAGTGATTATAAAATACTTCACTGAATGAAACGCTCCATGAAACACGAATTTATTCAATTTTTGGTGAATGGATCTATGCAGCATACATAAAAAATTTACTGTATTTTGATAAAATCCACATATCACACATGTGTGATATATGTTGTAAAATGTAGAGGTAACTTTCTGCCAAGATGCATCATTTTTTCGCGACAGACTCTCTCCAGACAACGAGAGCAGATAAGGAAGAGGTGTATTGTTTCGTGTGGATAGGCATATGTGCTAATAATAAGTAATTAGCACTGTACATATTCCAGCTGATATAATTATCATGATTATCAGACTGTGAGACACTTTGAAATGTGACCTAACTCATTCGATCAATTCAGAGCATTGCCATTCTAACCAGTTCGCAGTTTAGTACTTACCCATTTGTTTTATTTAGGTACACACAGGTAGGATTCGATATGTTGAAGGTCTGTGGATGTATAGATGAATGACAGAATAAATGAATATGAACAAAAAATAGCTGACTGCATAGTAGAATGAGAAGATGATTGGAGAAGGAGTTTTCCTAACAGAGATTAGGAAAACAAGGCAACAGTTGTATTAGAAAGATTTGCGGAGATATAAACAAATGATCAGCGATTAGGGTAACACATGGATGTATTTAAAATAATGTTAGAGTAAATAAACTTTCGAATATCGAAAAGAATTCAACAAGAAGTGGTTATAACTTGCCTTGTTTGATGATGTTCGTAATTTGTCAGTCACATGGTAGATCGGAGGTCCTGACGTGATAATATATTAGTCTACTGGAAGTACCTAACTTCATGGAAATGTGATTGAACTATTGACACGGAACTCCAGAGAGAATGGGTAAACATGTACTTACATCGGCGAATTCGACCTGATACCTCAGCGGCTCTGCAGCACTCACTGGAACCATCTCCTTCTCACCAGTCGTCTTATACACGGAGAAGGTTAAGAGGGCGGTGTTCACGTTGTTCTCAAGGTGAGCAAATGCGAGGTGTCGGTGTCGATAAAACTGAACAACCACAGGTCTGTTGGGTGGAGGATATATAACTGTTGATTCATTATATCCTCGCGATACATAGTACACTCACAAATTAGATTACACAAAATGGACAAAATAAGTATTCCCTAAATTGACAAAGTAAAATTGTTATATTAGACATAGTTACATCTTAACCAAACAGAGTAACCCTCACTTGGACTAAGTAGGATGTACATATATCCAATCTGAGATATTTATCCAAAAATCATGGAGTTATTATTTGACTTAGTTTGTGTAATCAAATTTGCGGGTGTAGTGTTTAGGAATCTTATGGTTTTGAATATGCAGATGTCGCCGTCTTCGCCATCACCATAAACTTTTTGCGTTAGCGCAATAAATCTCTCATGCTTCATCTGATTGACCCGAAACTACACGATTATGCCTGTTCACCCTCGAACTGTGACTCTTCTGCGTGATAGATTATTCACGGAGCAAATTCATGAGTAGTTGTAGCCTGTCATTCGTACATCTATGACAATACAGTGTTTAAGTTGTTCCCAAGATAAGCGTAGGCCCCTTTAAGTGGAACAGAACTACATCATAATTATCTGTTTAGGAAGGAGGAGGCTGTTGACTCATTGTAGTGAGTGGTTTGTCGAGTGGGCATCGAACAAAATAGGAACATATGTGCAGAAGAGCAGCAGAGCGAGGCTTCACCTATATACAGAACTTGCCTACTAACATGTATTCAAATTAGTCGGTCCTTAATAGGAATGGATTCCTCACGGATAATCACTGTGCGGCGGATAGCAGAAGAGATACAATTAGAGGTCATCATTATACTTACTCTGGGTGGTTAGGTAGAAGTCGATAGAAAGAGGTCAGCTTCACGTAGGAATACCCGATTATATCTGTTGAAGGAAAGATATGGTATTTAAAATGAATAAGCTAGGAATCATGGAATATTCGCTTATGAAAATGAGCAAATCATCTTTTCGGGGCAATTGGGAGACCAATTTCGGATCCGAAATAATATACGTAGCGAATCCGGTTTGGTTTATTCTGTTTCTGTTATATACCGGTATTCTTCTTTTTCTTTTTTCAGGATGTTTTTACAAATTTAGCGCAATTTAAATCCATGTATTATTATTACAGTTATGTTATAGCATCTGCTGTTCTATTTCTCAGCATCGCTTTGCGGTGACAGATTAGAATGAGAACATATCAGAGGAAGAGTGTTATGCAGGTTGACAATGTGTGGAGAATTGTAAGGAAAACCACCTCAGAAGGACTCCATGATAACGTGGTGGATGTAAGTCGTGGCGACCTCATTGCTTGATGCGCCGAACGCGTAATACAAGAGTTGAAGTTCATCTCGATTGCTCTACCCAGGAGTAACTAGGTACCTTTCGATGTACCCTGTACAGCTGCAACTATAGGAAGACCCAGGGGCACGAAGTCTCATGACAAGTCAGTGTTTTGGGTGCGAAAGGCTAGAATTTTGCTCTCAAATATAGGGTTTCAAAATAATAAATTTGAAGTGTTCTTAGATGGTTGTATTTCATGAGAAGAAAACAATGGTGTCTACTCGATATGAAAGGAATAATTGTCAATTGTCAATTCATCATTATCAAATGATGAAATTACCTACCGTGTCTTCCCGACTGATGGTAGTCCGGGACCGTCATTGTACCGCCGCCTTTCCCCAGAGC
>JAUOBX010119824.1:0-12609 GCA_032360705.1 Eupentacta quinquesemita
AAGGTTAGCTGGCAGCTTAAGTTTCTGACTTAGTTAGTGGCTGGGAAAATACAACTTTAGCCGGCGCACAACAGGCAAAAAATAAAAGGCGCACACAGCCAAAGTTGGCGAAATTGTGGATAAAAATGCATTATTCATTTAAGGCGACCTCTGGCCTCCCTTTCTTAGCAAATCGCTCTGTTTCTTTCGTTTGTGCAGCCCGTCTCCTTTGCTCTTCATACCTCATACTAACCATTAGTCAAGCGTAAAATGCTAAACTGAAATTTTCTGTTCAACAAATGTTGACAGCTTCATCTTTGTAAGAATGACACACAATGTTAACATTTTATTTATGATACATTGTGCGTATAGTTGAACCTTCAGTGGCTCCCTGAACCCGTAGCCTTCAAATGAGTAGGAACATGACATGATTATGTTCAGATGTTCGATGCTAGTGATTGAACTCCCTGCCCATCAGTAACACACTTATTACAATGGCTGCAACCAGGATGTACCTCATTAGTGCGTCACAAATAACAGCTGTCCTGGAATCGTTATATGCTACTAGTGCTTTGGTTACACGTTATCCAAAAATAAATGACAAACGATAATGTATAGGTGAATAACAATTTAAAGTTGCGTATGGCAATTTATTTCGAAATGTAAAATCGCCTGAAAACTACCATGGCTATCACTAGCCAATATCAGTTTGGGGTACCGATTTTCCAACAATGTCCGAATGAATACGTTAACTTGTCTTATCGAGGTACACGAAATTAGCATATTGCATTTTGTGTCACATCGCAATGTTTGATTCTTTGCCGAAGGTGAATGGAATATATGCAGTCATGCGATTGTCTGTGTGTGGATGTGTGTGTATGTGTAGGTGTGTGTGTATGTGACACCTCTCGTATACACGATATGTGTTGAACAAAAACATGTGACAAGGTAAAATTTGGTACAAGGGTTACATATATGAAGAGGAAGATACCTATTGTTTTGGTGTCAGGTCAAGGTCGTTCAAGGTCACAGTAGGATTATACTGATATATCTCGACAACGGAACATTTCATGAAGTCGACCAAACGGAAAAGTTTGTTCGTCTGTGTAAACTGAATCTGGTGACCTACTTTGACCTGAATTGACATTGTCACGACCTTTGACCATGTTACCTTTGGGGCGATTTTTGGTGACAACCTATTGTTGAGGCAATTCATATAGTCGAGCACACCACCCTTCTACAATGCTCCCGTCAAGGTTTCCCAAGTTATCAATCTGCATGTGGAAAGTCAATGCAGCACGATCACTGGATAATCATATATAGTAGATCATCATGGACATTGACATATTACCAACACATCATTTCAAATCAATATATAGCTGTGTTGGTCTTGTGGACCTTATCTGATGACCGTTTCTGACCTCATTTGCCATGTTCAATATGTGACCATGGTTGCAACATTTCGGTGACGCCCAGATCTGTCGTGTTGAGATGAGACACATAAGAGGAATGGTATGCAATGCCATCGCGGTAACCCAAGTAGGCATACCATCCCTATTGGTCTCAACATGGGACATATATATGTGCCGGTCCGTTTCTTTGCTTCCCATTCCGCTAGAACTTTATCTAGGCTCTAGAAGCGCAGTTCCGTCTGATCTGACCCTGGGTTGCTTACATCATTCTGCTGCACAAAAACCTAGGGAGCAAATGCACTGACATTTTCCCCTTAGTTGTGACTGGTGATGAATGTTTATGATTGCGGTTATGATTAATACCCATCACAGGTGACTGAGTCCCGCGCAGTTCGATCGTTGGAGGTCACGATAGGACATGATGACCGCCTGCTGGAGCGAGAATGGTGTGTGCAAGAACTGAGACTGGCAACAGCCGCTGGGGTGAGTAAATATGTTACATTTGTTCTACTCGAGTTTATACTAGACTTGCCCAAGATGGGGAGGAGGGGGAGAGAACGTCCCAGTAGGACCTGGCTGAAAGACATTGCTAAGTGGACAGGTCTCAGCATGACAGATGCGACCCATGCAGCACAGGACAAAAGAGGGTGGCGATTGGTGGTCGGCAAAGCTTTGGAGAGCATGCCACTCTAAAGTAAAGCAAGTAAGCCCAATCAAAGTGAGAACGTGTGGTATGTACTCGTATGTTCGCGTATCAGTAGGGATCGTGGTGTCCAGAAATGAGTTTTCAAGATAGCCCTGCCCAAAGCAATTGTATTGCACTTTTTAGTAATTTCAAATATGGAGAAAAATGGAGGGTACCATTTTCCAAGCTCGTCCTGACGTCATTCTGGGCTTCTTCGGAGTAGTCAGTGAGATTACAGAAACCCAGAACCAAGGCTGCCCTGGCTAGGGGTATGATATTATTGTTGGAATCACAACGCGATGGTGCAATAGAATCAAATAAACTTTGACTTACAGTTTTTTTTATATCTTGCATGTTACCGGTCACGAATATGAATGCCAACGAAATTACCAATGGTGGTTGGAAAAGCATACTGCATGCGAGAAACCCCAACCAAATACTGATGAATAGCAACAAAAGCCTGGATACATGAAAGTGGACGCTCGTGGCACATAAACTGTCCACAACCCTTCCTCAGTCGCGTCGGCATCAGATTCCCTGAGGGATCATTACCCCTCTCTAAAACAGCAGAACTGATTGTATTTGGAACATGGGTACTACGTGTGATTGTTTGGCAGGTTGGGGCAACATTGCAGCTCTTATTGCCTCCTATAGTTCCATGATGGCAGGTAAGTGCATCGCACTTTCTCTGAAAGCGAAGTGAATCAGGATTGTTTCCTTGTCCCAACTCGGATTTGTTTGCAGCATTGATGTCCAATGCAACTGATATGGAAAACGGGTAAGTCAGCGGAGACTCCGATAAAAATCAAACTGCATTAGGTCATGCATACTGTATACGATCCTCTCTTCGCAAGCGACTCTGAAACTAGGCTCACACACTCATGGAGACATTCGATACATCAAATATCATTCTGCAGCTGTTTTATAAGATCAAGTGTATATTCCTATAGCTGCGGGACGGCATACTGTCACCAAATCTGAGAACTCGAGTAGTTTGACCATCGTTGTAATGTTTGCGACAGATTCGGAAAATCGAATGGCAAGACAGGGTGTTTAACCTACTGATAAAGTGTGGTTTTCGAAGAATCGTTTTCCCTGATTGAGTTAGTGCCAGTTAACGGGACATGGACAGGACATATTGTATGCATTAGCGATGACAGACTTCTTAGGGTGATACTAAACGAGGGAATCCATGTTCATTTTCAACCAAAACCAAAACCCAAGGAAGAACTTGAATAGTGGATCGGAACTCGGGAAGGCTACCGCTAAAGTGGGACTAACGTGTGCAGCTTTGAACCAGAACAGTAAGTTGTTATTCACCTGCCCGATGTACAGTCAGTTATTAGAGGAGTAGGATGCGGACGAGGATGAGCTCAATAATATACGTTTGTGCTTATTTGTGATGTCTCTGCTGTAAGCTTGCCTTTAGCTGGTAAACAGTTACACGAAGTACTCATATTACGATAGCCATCTGTGTTGTTCTATGCAGTGTGGGGGTCAGGGAAGAGTGTGCTGACGCGTTGGTAATTTTGTAAGCTTTCCGTTTCGTAACCCATGATATTTCAGAATTGCAAAGCTAAAATGATCGCAAACTTTGCCACTAGGTTGGCCGATACATGTTGCCTCAATTTGAGGAAACATATGTAATGTACGATTGTTACTATGGGGTGTAGCATATTGTTCAAAGTGGATCAGTTCGAGGGGCAGACTGTGTTGTCCAGTAGCTGCCGATAAATATTCAACTCTGTGAATTGCCCTCTCGTTGAGATTTGAACTCGCAATATACTGATCATTAGTCCGGAGTTCTACCGACTGAGCTATCCGCCTCACTTCCTTAATCTATCGCGAGGGGATCAGCGATTGGTACCCGTCATACTTCTACCCATCGACATATGAACTGTCGAATAAGTGTTTATCGTATGAATTCGACTGTCGCAGTCGGATACCTTGTGCCCCATGGTCGACTCAGTCTATGTACGAACCACCTATAGCACTAGCCACATGCATATATAGGCCGAGACGATTTCGAGGCGAGAACACAATCAAACGAAGTTTGGAGAGGCAACTGCCGCAGCCGCCAGATGTAGGAGGATGTAGCATATGGAAGGGTTATGAGATGTCCCCGACGCTTGTGGCCTTGTGTTTAGTGCTGCATGTACAGTCGGCAATCAGGTTCCCTCCGCCTGGGCCCAATCTGTTACCGATTTGGTTCCTGGAATATCTTGTCTGAGTCTTGTTCACATGATCTCAATGTTCCAACAATTGTGTGACTTGTTAGGTAGACGGACCAAGCACTCTAGATGGGAGGTGGAGGATGCTCAAGAACTCCATGATGTCAACGAGTGCCCATATGTACTTCAATCTTTCATCTTCAAGCCTCGAGGCATTTCCGAGGAAAAAGTTGACTCTATCCAGCCGGTTCACATGACTCGATTCAATGGTGGAATTTGATGTATGGTAATAGAGGTAATGCATCGAGATGGAGTCGGCAGGTATTGTTATTGCAGGGGATTTCATCTCCCTAGTAGCCTCACTTCCGCTCACTAAGGTATTTGACTCCGTGGGCAGAGGCTTTTCATTATAGAATCCTAATTCGGCGCAGTCACGGTATGCCACCAACGCATCCTGTACAACTGATATCGTCTCTATTAAAGCGGTACTGTATGCTGCTGCTGGTGGAACATATGATTCCTTCCCTGCTGGTTGGGAAGGGGACGACATAGATTCCAGCTCCCACAACACCTGAAGAGAATGTCAGGATTCCTGACTCGGATTTTGCTGGTGCATCATTTGCTGAGGTCGTGTTGATGTAACGACTATTCGGAAGGCAGATTCAATGGGACTCCTCGTGCGCCATTTGACCTCCCAAATGGACAACTGCAATGATATTCCAGGATTTACTACAGACACCAGAGTTATGTGTATTGCAAGAATCAGGATTACCTAGAACACAATAGTGATAATAGCACTGATGCCAGTGCGGACAAAGAAGAATGATTTTCCATGAAATTGGATGCCGTTGAAGATAGTCGAATAATTACCACTCGGTTGTTGGTATCGGTGCTATTAAATTGAAACAATAGACATTAGCTCTGCGTTCAACCACTACACACTAATATATATCATTACAAATGGCGGACATTTTGGATATCCAACTGACCACTCTTCGTGATAGTGAAGGATACATTAATTTGGTATGTTGGTACTCGGCGGTTAAATCAGCTACCGAAATGTTAAAAATAGCCTTAACATTAGATGCGTTATATAATGTACGTACAGAAATGGGGGTCATCTTGGATTCCAAAATGGCTGCTGTTTCCAATACTGATGAAAACATTACAACTAGATTCGTTGGTTTTGAAGTTGTTGGGTTGGCTCGTTGGTAGCAGGCTATTCCGTTCACCATTGAAACAATAGTCACCACAGCCCAGCCTACAACCGCAACACACAAAGAGATCTGGTGATTTCCGTATGAAAATGGCAGCCATCTTGGATTCCAGAATGACCACTCCATGCAATGATGGAAAAACCCATGATTACTCAGTTCGTTAGTATTGCGGCAGTTGGATTGACCACAAGAATAAACTATATAGCCACTAAGTCGAGGAGCGGATCGTTAAGTACAAAATTAGCAGCCATCTTCGATTTGAAAATGGCCTCTGTTTTTCATTGTGTTGAAAACATTACTACTGGGTTCGTTGGTATTACACCCGCTGTAGTGGCTACCAAAATGTATTCTATCCTCACTATATGTAAAGAAATATGAATATTTTCGAACGCGAATGGCGGCCATTTGTAGCTTTTGAAATCGCCACACCCTCGAATTATCCATATCGGAAAATGACCAAAAAGTGCAATAGAATTGCTTTGGGTAGGGCTATCTCGAAGAATTACACCAGACTCCCCACTATATGATTATCGGACACATTTTATATATTGCACACTGTTCTTCGTGAGTGAATGGAGTTACCGATAGGAAGATCGTGGGGCGTTGTGTTATTCAGTAGTACATACTATAACAGGATACAAAACGTTGATTTGGCACTGTCGGAAGGTGGACGATGCAGACTACAGGGCGGTGATACATGGGTAAAGAATAATAACAGAACAGTACAGATTTATAGAGGATGGATCATATAACAATAATAATAATATTATTAGGATGACTTTTATATAGCGCGTTCCTCAGCAAGAGCTGCTCGAAGCGCTTCACAAAGGCTACCCAAAACCAGAAAAAATGTCGGTTACAAGAATGCACAATATATAACCGATAGAAATATAAAATTCCTACAACTGTAAAAATATATCAGACTACACTACAAAAAAATAACTACGATTACTTATATAAGAATGTCGGTAAAAAGAATGCACAATACCACTTATAACCGATAGAAATATAAAATCCTTAAAACTGTAAAATCTTCCAGAAAACACTATAAAAATAACTACTATTACTATTACCAATAGAAAAACGACTGCGCCCAATCAATAGAACTCAGTCACATAAAAATGCTAATATACTGTACAATGTTAACATCAAAGGCATTTTTATATAGTACGTTTTCAGAGACGTATTGAGACTGGCAAGACTGACACAGGTACGCATAGTGACGGGTTGAGCATCCCACAACTTGGGTGCACATGCTGAGAACGCCTTGTCACCATGTCTTGCCTTGTTCCTCTTTTCTTGAAGTAGACAATGTGACGATCGAGAAGAATGTTTTCTCCCCACACTACTATGGGGAACTTGTTCGAGATTTATTTGTGACAGGATTATGATTTATTAAGCGGCATGCTGGCCTTGATAAAATATGACTGCGATCGAAGTGTATCGCTCTCCTTGGCCATCAAACATCCAGACACTGTTCTTTTGAGGAATAATATTCCCTATAACGGTATTTCATTCGTAGATTCCTAACTGCTTGCTTTCATCAGTACGTGTGTGTTTCCGAGACAGGCATAGCTAGTGATCGACACTGGAGACGAATGAGAATATTGGATACGCTTCTGTCAATCGTGGATAAGGGCTGTAGTTTACTAATAAAAAGGACTGGGAACTCAATGTGTTCCTTGCAGTAGTACTCTCTCCACGCGGTTGTTTACATCTTGATATTTTTTCTCCACCTTCTTCAGATCCCAACTGCCTGCCTTCATTTGGACGGATGTGTTTCTGGGACAGTCACGGCTAGTGGTGACATACTGCTCGACTCAGGACTACAAGTGCAGCCATCATCGACATTGGAGACGATTGAGATCACTGGGGAGGACCTCATCATATCAGTGGAGAAGATGATCGGGTTATTGGTCTACGCCGAGGAGTGTGATCAGCTCAGGAAAATGACGTAAATGAAACACGAAAGTATTGATCTAAATGTATTTAGTACGGTACTGAATTTCATCAATAAACAGTAGGCCTACTGTTTTTTCGGAAAATTCAAATTTGATTCAGTTGTTTAGATCAATGTGATGTGCCGTAATTCACTGTTATTAACAATCACTTATGCTGATACCCCGTCTGGTTGTTTAAGGTGTGGGATTATTAAAGAGGTGTCCCATGTCAGCCATAACGAATTTACTCGGGTCATATAGACACCACAAGTTTATGGCAACCCTGCGCAGGATAGCGACAGTGATTAATATGCTCATTTGTTTACATTATCACAATATATATATATATATATATATATATATATATTAATAAACATATATCCTTGTGGCTTATGCCGTTACTCTGAGTTTCACGTCGCTAGACCATCTTCAGACTGCTTAAACTATACAACACCACCTAGCCGCTCCGCGCGGAACAAGCCTATTTTTTCCGTACACGGTTCAATAGTTTCGGCCTATTGTGCCTGCACTTAGAGATGTACTCAGATATCTTGTTGAGTAGGTTTTCACTCTTGGACAACAGAGTACAGATCTTTTCGTCGATACACAGGTTACACAGCCCAGACCTGCGCATGCGCGTGCTGAACTGCTTGAGTACCCTCCACTCAATGAAGAACTGCTTCCCCCACGCTTAAGAACCCAGATGTATTTCGACGGCTGACATACCGCCATCATTGAACTACGTTTCCAATCCCGGTAAAACATCTCTATGCCGAAACGTTCTTGAACATGTGACAATGTTGTCCAATGTGCTGTCCAATTAACGTAGTTCATTTATAATGACTAGGGATATAAACAGAATGTCCTGTGAATAAGAATTCGGGACGCCGGCCTCGTTACTCTGAACATTGTTCGAGGAGAGAATGCGAACTCCCAGCAGACTGTCTCGTGAGGTGTAAAACTCGAATTCAACTGAATTGTACGTGCGTTCTCCATATATCGTCCGAACAATAATGTGTCACTTACACACACACATACACATATACCTTCCGTGATTGCACAGATTCATCTGCCTCCGTCACGGAATAATTATTCTCAACCAACATCAATTACTGTAGGCAGGCAAACAATAGGAATAAGCAAATCGGAGCTGACAAATTTCGAATTAACGTGTCACGTTTACATAAGAAAATATGTGAACGTAACACATTCGCACAGTTAGAGTGAGTTTAAAGGCTACGGAGTTGAACGATCTAATTTGATGGAAGTGCTGGGCAAGATGAATACTGTCAGATTAGCTATTTTATTCATTAATGATGCTCTCATTTCAGGTGTATTATATTCCTAATCACGGGACCGCCTTTACCGTGCGGTCTCCATACGACAGACGCCGGAGCAGCATTTGACATGCAGCTTTCCCCCTACACAAGGGATGGAGCGTTGGTCAAATATGGTATAGTATGCTTATGTCAAAGTATATCGTCTTATAACTGCCTTGTATTATCACTTTTGCTATTTGAGAGTCGATAATTCGGAAAAAAAATATAGTCAATGTGAAGTTTGGAGGTAGCAACGGGACTAATGAAACCCATTTTGCGAGACGTACAAACTGTATAATTTTTCCCTTGTATGCCTCTCTTCAAGGTAAAGAATTACAGATTTATCAGCAGTATTGTTTCATTCTATGTGTATAACCTTTTAGGAAGTGTGAGGAGTGAGAGCTGAATTCTTGTCATTGTTGTATTGGTTTCAGTGATGAGTTGCTGTGCGACACGGGTGGAATGACTACCGCGAAGAAGAAGGGGATCGTGATTTTAAAACACCCAGTGTCTGAAACCTTCTGCCGTATTTGGAAGAGAAATTTCGCCACCATTTTAAGGGGTGTTCTGATTTGTCGATGCTTGTGTTTCCTCGTTCGTATTTCGAATAGCGACTACCGGTATATTATTAAAATTATAATACTTCTTGATGTTCACAATTGTATAATAGATCCAGGCAGGATGTTGATCACATACAATATAGTTTATTGACAGTAGCCTCTATGACACGTTATGTAAACGGAGTCTATGACTATCTAAACCACCTAATGAGTACTCTTTAACGGAGTGTAAGGAACTCACTATCCGTCTCCTGTCCGTGTGTCTGTCCATCACATTCAATTGATTCAATCATCGAATCCTTTCGAACGATGGGAATCGCAACTTTCATAATTGAATTGATTTTTATATCTGAGCAATAAAGCATGCATAGTAGATTGGTAAAGACCAATCATTAATGAACGTGCCAACTTGCCACGGTGAAAGGAGCGCATGTCATGACCCCAACATCCCAAATGTGAAATTTCCAGACTCGTCTCATATTGGACTAACTACGTGAATGTGATAGATCTGATGACGTCACAAGGATGGTCAAAATAGTGCCCATGTTGGTTGTATTCGACCCATTGCTCTCACTGATCGCAAACGTCGAAGACAGTGCGAACTACTCTCGACACAAATCTCACACCACCGCGACAGGATGACCAGTGTGAACGAAAAGCGGAACATCGAGAGAGGGAAATCATCGGTAACGTTTATAAAATAAACAAATCTGCTCAAGCTGCCAAATGCAAATTAACTTTTTATATTCATAAAGAAACTAACATGGTTATTTAGGAAAAACATGGAGCGTGGTGGCGTGGTAGCCTAGTTGGCTGGAGGGTCGAGCTGGCAACCCGAGGTCATCGGTTCAAATTCATGTTGCATCCTTGAGCAATATGCTTTATCCCGATGTATGTTACCGTCTGCGTGTAATGACCTCCTCCTTCACATTGAGGTCACGCTTCAGAGGCATCGCCTCGGTCCGTGACCTGGCAAAGGTTCGCAGTACACGGGAGTGATGTATCCAGGTATGAACATAAGGTATGCACTTAACGAATAAATGTGTGGAATAGTTCGAATTCGCACAGTTCCCGAACAGTGGGAGCAGGGGAGTCGAATACAGTCATTGAGTTTAAAAAACTTTAGTGTCAATGATAACTTGCAACTATATATGTTTTCAACCCTACCAATCGGGGAACAATCAATACTATACAGAGCTTTTACTGAATGAGGAAACACCCCGTCACCAATGAAGAGACTGATTTCCGTTCCCGTAAATGAAAGAAACATTTTCTGTCCTCCAATCATCAGGATCGACATTTTCTAATCATCGATATTTTTAAATACTACATACGACGAAAATATATGAACAGAATGCCGATGACGCTAAATTAGTCTGGATTTATTCCCGTACCGAAAGATGACTGCAAATGACCTGTATTGCGATTTTTCGGGCGGGACGAAGATAAAGTGTCCGAGGGAGCGATGTGAGAGTTAGGAGGTGGGTTCATTTTTCGGGCAGGGGGTGAGGAAGGGGGAGGGGCGGCAGGATGATGGGGAGTGTTGGGGTGCTATGCGCTTGCCTCACTTGCTGCATTTATCTCCGATGATTGACATAATCTATTCAAGATGACGAGGACATATCCGCTGGCGATAAATCATACTCGTAACATATTTTTCCTGGAATGCTAATTTGGGATTGACTGAAAATATACGCGTGCTCCAACTTTGAAGTACATCAATAATTACCTCTAAGTAAGGCCACAGAGAGTGGCTGCAAATTAACTGAACGGTCACCCAAGGCTCTAGTATTCAGGATGGCAAACTCAATCCCTGGTCCTGCCTATCGTCCCGATTACAAACCGCCGTCATGTATAATTATATAATAAATATTATATATATCAAATTTAAAATAATAATGACATCCGCGTTCGTCGATATGAAAGATAGACTATTTCCAGTCAGTTTCGCTCAAATATGAGTTGTAAAAGCGCATAAATTATGTGAATTTGACCTTCGAGTCATTTAGCAACGTCCGCTTTAAAATTTATTCGAGATTTCCATGGGGCGAACTGCGAACATGTGTCTCCAGATTTCGATCAATCAGCTTGGAGAGGTATTGCGCTATACGGGTTAAAGTTCACGTCGGAGACAGCAGCGGAAACACAAAAAACCTGAATATCGCCGCGACGCTTGGATTCAGCGCATAAATCCTGCTAACAGCTGCTCAACGAGTAATTGTCGAGTGAACGTTGCGTTCCTAAAATGCGAAACAAGATAAATTAATGCGTTTGTTGACATACATGTTCTTACTTGCAAATTCCATGCAATGCACAGAACATTTTAAATAGGAAATCGTCGAGCGGGAAATATGACATTATTCGTTACATAGCAACGGGTGTGTTTCCAAGTCCGAGGACACAGAAATTATACATTTCACGCTTGCTACAACATTTCACCGAGATTCGGAAGTAACAATTAATAGAGATTTATCACTTCAATTTGTAACTACATGACAAGAATTATGCAGGACATGTGTTAACAAGAACAAAATCGGCTCCCTCACTATCACATATGAATGTGATGAGTGATATGGCAACTGACTCGTGACATTTTACAAGGGCTATCTTCATGTGAGTAATGAAAGCCTCGGGTAGTGACTTTCGATTGAGTTTGTTCCAATTTGTCAGACTCCTTTTATAACACAATGTGTAACGCAGGTGTGAATGTTTCCCGTATTCTCATTATTGAGGCTCACAAAGAGAGGTTATAAAAACGAGCGTGACGCTCTTCGTATGCGTATCGTACTGTTAGTTTATGATAAGGAGAGGCCTTGACAAACGATCAGTTGAAGGCTGATGAAAGTGCTAACTTGTTGTTTTCAACTTGCCTAAGTAAACAGAGAGTATGTTATAACCACAGCATCTCGAATGTGAAGTTTCAAACTCGTCTGATCTTTGTGTTATCAACGTTGATATGGTACGGAGTTCACAGGAGAAATAATCGACTGTTGTTCATCCATCAATTCATTATTTTCTTCGAAGTCGATGATTACAATCTGTACTATGCATATGCAAAGTGTGAAACCAAGGAGAACTGCAAACATATTTCCACAAATTACAGGTGACGCCGACTTCCTCGATATCAGGAATTGGAGATAAAGTTACCACCTCTGGAAACTGCAAAATGACCTTCCACTTTTTTCACTGAGAGATCGCGCAATATTCTATTGTATTTATATTGAAGGCCCACGAAGAGAACGATTTCCGTTCTCGTAAACAGTAGGAACATATTTCGTACTCAATCATCAGGAACGACATTTCCTAATCTTCCTTAGTTCAAATTA
>JAUOBX010119934.1:0-18871 GCA_032360705.1 Eupentacta quinquesemita
TTTGAGGTACCTGAAGAATGCCAGCCTGAAGAGGAACAGCCAGTAGTTGAGGAGGAACTTCCAACTGAAGAGGAGAAGCCAGAGACAACAGAAACAACAATTGTCTCCATCGAGAAGGTCCCAGAGCGAAAACCAGATGAACATTTCCGGGACACTCTGGAGTTGACTATCGAAGAGGAACCTTCTCTTCCTCAGGAAATAGAGATCACCTTTGAAGTACCAGAAGATCTCCAGCCCTTGGAGGAACAGCCAATTGGAGAAGTTCCAACTGAAGACAAAAAGCCAGAGACAATAGAGACAACAGTCGTCTCGATTGAGAGAGGGCCAGAGGAAATGGCACCAATAGAATTTGAAATTAGGCCAACTGATGAGAAGGCGCCTCATGAAATCTCAGAGACGCAGCACAAACCAGACGAAGCATTTCCTGATGTGGAGATTGAAGTTGTTCTGCCCGAGGAGGAGACAAGGGAGAAGACAGAAATCTTCATGGAGAAGGAACCAGAACCTCTGGAGCCTATCGAGATAACAGTGGTTGTGAGAGAGGAAGAACAGGAAGGAACCATCTTTATTGAGCTGGTGCAAGAACTGAACGACGTCACTGTTGACGTCGGATATCAAGCTACATTCACTTGCCAGATCGATGGTTTCCCCAGGCCCACAATCACATGGCTGGTCAATGGTAATCCGCTGAGCGACGAGCGATTGGTCTCCATTTATGAACTGGATGGGGTTTGCTCTCTTGTCATCACTGAAGTCATAGAAGAAGATGAGACTGTCTATGAGCTGATTGCAACGAATGAGGCAGGCACTGTGAGGACTGAAGCAGAACTGATCATCCCTGGGAGAGGTAAGATATGGATTCTCTTCTGGTGTGCTCAAATTTCCATGTGTTGTGCAAATCTTAGAATCTTCACACATATAATATGTGAGCCAGTTCACAGTCAGGAGTACACATGGGCACAACCAATAATCCTCTGGAAACAGCCTCATCCACGCTGACCCATTTCGATACAGTGCATTCTTGAGGATTATGTGTTTTGAAGAGGAGTGGGGGGTATTTGCACTAGGTAGAAAAGTTAATTTATTCTTTAGAGTTTTGAAAGGCTGTACTGCGCCATGGATAATTATATATCTGTTGCTCTATAGTATACATGGTTTAGGTAGTCAATATGCGTGCAATTCTCACCCCTCATCTCGGCGAGTTTATGAGTGAACTGGCTTACTGTATCTGTTGACTTCCATTTCATCATAGCTAGGGCATTCATAGGGATCCATGTGCTTCTCACCGTCTGTCTTCACTCCGGTCAAGTTCTTGTAGGGGGTCGCTTTGCCAAGAAAAGATAAAGTATCTGGTACTATCAGTGTTTCAGGCTAAAAATCTGGTAGGCAGATCTATCTGAGTAGTTTATTAAACTGGTATGAATATCTCTCTAAAACATGTTAGTCACAGTTTTGAGACTTATCAGTCATCTGCTATTTATTTGAGCGATTGCTGTAAGTTTTCATAACACTCTTTCGTTTGCCAAGTATCATGTGTGTGTGTGGTGTTACCTTTCAGTCCATTTTCCCTATTCCTTCTGCTACAGAAGCTCCAAAACCTGAGATCCCTGAAGATGTAGAAGTCACATTGGAGATAATTCAAGAGCCAATAGAGGAGCAGCCTGTTGAAGACTTCCCAGAAAGACAGCGAGGTCCTGCAGACGTTCCAGAGGAAATTCAGTCTACAGTTGTAGAGATTGAAAGCAAACCTGAAATTCTTGAAGAGATTGAGGTGGTTGTGGAAGTTGAAGAAATCCCCCAGCAAGAAATGCCAGAAGAGGAACTACCTGTGGAAGAAACACCAGTGGTTGAAGAAGAAAAGCCAGAGGAAATTTTCCGAGACACTATCGAATTAACCATCAAAGAGGAACCGACTCTGCCTCAAGAGATACAGGTTACTTTTGAGGTACCTGAAGAACGCCAGCCTGAAGAGGAACAGCCAGTAGTTGAGGAGGAACTTCCAACTGAAGAGGAGAAGCCTGAGACAAGAGGAACAACAATTGTCTCCATCGAGAAGGTCCCAGAGAGAAAACCAGAAGAACATTTCCGGGACACTCTGGAGTTGACTATCAAAGAGGAACCCTCTCTTCCTCAGGAAGTAGAGATCACCTTTGAAGTACCAGAAGACCTTCAGCCCTTGGAGGAACAGCCAATTGAAGAAATTCCGACTGAAGACGAAAAGCCAAAGACAATAGAGACAACAGTCGTCACGATTGAGAGAGGGCCAGAGGAAATGGCACCAATAGAATTTGAAATTAGGCCAACTGATGGGGAGGCGCCTCATGAAATCTCAGAGACGCAGCACAAACCAGTGGAGGCATTTCCTGATGTGGAGATTGAAGTTGTTCTGCCCGAGGAGGAGACAAGGGAGAAGACAGAAATCTTTATGGAGAAGGAACCAGAACCTCTGGAGCCTATCGAGATAACAGTGGATGTGAGAGAGGAAGAACAGGAAGAAACCATCTTCATTGAGCTGGTGCAAGAACTGACCGACGTCACTGCTGACCTAGGGTTCCAAGTTACATTCACTTGCCAGGTCGATGGTTTCCCCAGGCCCACGATCACGTGGCTGATCAACGGCAATCCGCTGAGCGACGAGCGATTCGTCTCCATTTATGAACTGGATGGGGTTTGCTCTCTTGTCATCACGGAAGTCATCGAAGAAGATGAGACTGTCTATGAGCTGATTGCAACAAATGAGGCTGGCACTGTGAGGACTGAAGCGGAACTAATCATCCCTGGAAGAGGTAAGATATGGATTCTTTTTTGGTGTGCTCGAATATCCATTTTGCAAAAACTCTTAGAATGTTCACACAGATAATATGTTAGCCAGTTCACAGTTAGAAGGGCACAAGGGCACATCCAATCATCCTCTGGAAACAGCCTCACCCCCGCTGACTGACCTATTTCGATACAGCACGTTCTTGAGGGTTTTGGAGAGGAGTGGAGGGTATTTGCATTAGGAATAAATTTTAATTTATTCATTACAGTTTCAAAATGCTGTACTGGGCCATAGAGAATTATGTTACTGTTTCTCTATAGTATACAGGTTATATAGTCGATATGCGTGCGATTTTCACCCCTCATCTCGGCAAGTTTATGAGTGACCTGGATTACTGCATCTGTTGACTTTCATTTCATCCCAGCTAGGGTATTCATAGTGACCCATGTGATTCTCACCATCTGTGTCTACTCCGGTCAAGTCCTAGTAGGGGGTGGTCTTTGCCAAGTAAGGAGAAAGTATCTGGTACATGTCAATGTTTTAGGCTGGAAATCTGGTTAGCAGATCTATTCAAGTTGTTCATTAAACTGGTTTGAATCTCTCTCTAAAACATATTTGTCACAGTTTTGAGACTTATCAGTCATCTGCTATTTATTTGAGCAATTATTATAAGTTTCTATAACACTCTTTTTGTTTGCCAAATATCATGTGTGTGTGATGTTACCTTTCAGTCCATTTTCCCCATTCCTTCTGCTACAGAAGCTCCAAAACCTGAGATCCCTGAAGATGTAGAAGTCACATTGGAGATCATTCAGGAGCCAATAGAGGAGCAGCCTGTTGTAGACTTCCCAGAAAGACAGCGAGGTCCTGCAGATGTTCCAGAGGAAATTCAGTCTACATTTGTAGAGATTGAGAGCAAACCTGAAATTCTTGAAGAGATTGAGGTGTCTGTGGAAGTTGAAGAACTTCCCCAGCAAGAAATGCCAGAAGAGGAACTACCTGTGGAAGAAACACCAGTGGTTGAAGGAGAAAAGCCAGAGGAAATTTTCCGAGACACTATCGAATTAACCATCAAAGAGGAACCGACTCTGCCGCAAGAGATACAGGTTACTTTTGAGGTACCTGAAGAATGCCAGCCTGAAGAGGAACAGCCAGTAGTTGAGGAGGAACTTCCAACTGAAGAGGAGAAACCAGAGACAACAGAAACAACGATTGTCTCAATCGAGAGAGGTCCAGAAGAAATGGCTCCCATCGAATTCGAAATCACTCCAACCCCTCAAGAAGAGGTACCCTATGAGGTCTCAGAGAAAGAGCTGAAGCCCGAAGAAATGTTTCCAGACATTGAAATTGAGGTGGTCATGCCAGAGGAAGAGACCAGGGAGAAAACAGAGATCTTCATGGAGAAGGAAGCAGAACCTCTAGAACCCATCGAAATAACCGTTGATGTCAAGGAGGAGGTCCAGGAAGAAACTATCTTCATCGAACTGATACAAGAATTGACCGATGTGACTGTCAGCATTGGCGATGAGGCGAGGTTCATCTGTCAGGTGGATGGCTTCCCACGGCCTAACGTCACATGGCTTGTCAACGGCAACCCCATGAGCGATGAACGCTTCATCGTCATCTATGAGCTCGATGGAGTCTGCTCTCTGGTGATCACAGAGGTCATCGAAGAGGATGAGACGGTCTACGAGCTGATTGCGACAAACCAGGCTGGATTTGTCAGGACTGAGGCTGAACTCATTATTCCTGGAAGGGGTGAGTGCAAAGAAAAACTTGTTCGTTTCTGTTATTATATTCTTTTTGGGCATGGAACGAGCTGGATAACTGATACTTGATAGTGTGGATGCACTGAGAATATGTCAGTGTACTGTACACGATTGACCATTATAAAAAAAAGGTTAATACCTGCTGATTTCTTGAAACTGGATTGTTCTGAAAATATTACCAGATGAAAAATGTATCTTGAGAGTCAGTGTTGAATACCCCCCTAAAGTGTTCTGTCCGAAGAATTCTGTGATTTCTGTATCGGTAGCACAATAATCCATTTGTCAGTAGATGCGAACAACATGTGGATGAGATACCTTTCCTGATTGGCTGCTCAGTTGTATTGTAAATCATGGTTCTCCATTACTAGGGTTGGGGATTACCCAAGGGATTATTGTAAGCATTAGGGAATGGGGGAAAGTTATTGAATTTCCGGGTGCACCATCCTCCTTTTCTGACCTTGGCCGAATAGATATTCCCTAATTTTCTGTAAGCATTCATTTGAATTTAGCTATGAATATCACTTTTCTGAATAGTTGCAAAACTTTCCATTTGTCATATCACATAATATCTCGTTCATTCTTCAGAATATCCATTATTAATGTAACAATTTGCATCATTTTCATCATTTGCATATTTCATATTCCCCAAGCATGTATCCCTCCTTGCACTAACCTGACTAATAAATAATAACCATCATTTACAAGCCATTGATTATATACAAGCCACTAAATTTGCTATCATTCTCATTGCAGCCAGGACCCACTATCGTAGTAGAATTTAAAGGCCTTTCAATTGTTTTTACCACACAATTCAATTCACCTCATTTGAACACTCATCATTCAGTCATTCTGAGTGATCATCAAAATTCATCACTAGATCCAATCTACTAGCGAGTGCACAAATTCTCAGTATCACATACCATATACTGTGTATGACTGATCACACAGACGCACACACACACACACACTTCCACTGTACAAACACTCGTTCTGTCTCACAATATTCACCACTCACTCACCAGATTCTAGTCTCCCATGATGGATATATAACAATTTGTTGATCATGATCATATTGCTTGTTTCATGGACACCACGGACAATGTCATGCTACAATCAAGTCGCAGCATTCTCAGTCTGCCCGCAGTAACCTTTGGCTAACTGCAGCTCGTGGTAGCTGAAAGTGTTCTGTGAGCTTCGACTACCCCTGTCTAATGGCTACTGAGCTACATTACAGCTGCCTCACCTGACTTCAGTCAAGCTGCGACAGGGGCGTACGCATGGGTGGGGGGTTCAACCCCCCTACCCACGACACAAGAATTTCACATTAAGAGGCCTTCAAAAATGCATTTTTTGCCCAGGGGGAGGCAGGGGGTATTTTCCTGATATTTGGGAACCCAATCCCACCCCCCCCCTCCCCCATGACAAATTTCCGTGTACGCTACTGAGCTGTGATCTTAATCATAGCAAAACAACCCACTGTTGAATGAATAGACATATATTCCTCCTTGTATGCCCCTCAAGACCAGCATATATTTACACATTGTCAGGTTCTTCTGCTGAGGTTGCCAGCTCGAATGCAGTCACTCATTTGGCAAAGTGGCTTATTGGAAAGATGCTTGGATTTATAGTCTTGGTAGGCATAAATGCTTTCGAATGGTCTGGTAGTTTGTCACATGGTATTTTAATGTTCCTTCTTCTGAAAAAGGAAAAACATTGTCTTTTTCTGGCGTTCACCTCGAAGACATTTTGCATATCGCTAACGGAGTTGTACATCCTAAATTAGGTATAGGCAAAGTTATGTTAAACCTGAAATGCTGCTTTTTGTCTAAAATACACATGGACATTGCTGATGTAACCTATATTTAAATGTTAACATTATTCTAGTCACTCGTGCAAAAATGAATTATCTAATACCGCTTCTATCCTCCTAGCTTTCAGTGTTGCAAGTTAATTATATTAATTGTACTGAATGTCTGTTGTATTTTGTATCTTTGGGCTGCCCTTGCCTCTCCTTATTGCTCAATATGGAATGTTGATGTCAATGGCTGTACCACCTTTCAAATGTTTCCTCCGCACAATTGAGTTGTGTCTCACCTGCAATAATGCTTTTACCTTCCCGAACAAATGCGATAATAAATGGTTGTCACACGCTTATTGTAAACTACCTGGTCTCGACTGCACCAGTCTCTTGTGATGCTTTGGAAAGCCTCACTGCACGTGCACCGTCACAAACTTTTGCCGTACCCTTCGCTGGAATCCGCAAGGCACCTGCTCTTTCTGGCATGTTGATGTCTGCACTGAGAATGCTAACTGAGGCCTGGCAACCTGCAAGAACTCACCCGCTGCTAATCCCGGAAAATAATGGATTCGGTGGTTACGGTTCCTTATATCCGTCCTGTCACCAGAAACCAAGCCAAGGCCAAGTGAACCTCAGCCAGAGTCTCCCGAAGATGTCACAGTCGAACTGGTAGTTGAAACAAGACCTGAATCACCAGTTACAGTTCCCTCAGAGGAAGTTCCATCTGAGGACATTCCAGTTTCGGAGGAAGTAACAGATGTCTTGGAGAGAACAGAGGTGTTCCTCGAGAAGAAACCAGATGAGCTGCCAACTGTTGAGCTTACAGTATCTGTTCCAGAGGACATAGTTCAGCCAGTGGAGCGGAAACCAGAATTCGTGGAGGTTGTCATCCCTGAAGAGGAGAAACCAGTTGAGGAAGTCACTGAGGTCCTCGAGAGAACCGAAATTCACATCGAGAAAGAACCTGAACCACTCCCATCATTAGACCTCACTATTTCTGTTCCTGAAGAAAAACCAGTACCAGTTGAAATGCCTGAAGAGGACATTCTTGCACCAGAGGAGCTGAAACCAGAATATGAGGAACTGGTTGTCCCCGAAGAAAAGCCAGTTGATAAAACTCCAGTTGAGGAGGTGTTGGAAGTGCTTGAGAGAACCGAGGTTCACATTGTGAAGGAACCTGAACCACTTCCATCATTAGAGCTTACTATTTCTGTTCCAGAAGAGAAGCCAGTACCAGTTGAAATGCCTGAGGAGGAAATTCTTGCACCAGAAGAACTGAAGCCAGAATATGAGGAACTTGTTGTTCCTGAGGAGAAGCCCACTGAGGCAACTCCAGTTGAGGAGGTGTTGGAAGTGCTCGAGAGAACTGAAGTCTATATTGAGAAGAAGCCTGAACCAATTGCGCCTGTTGAACTCACTATTTCTGTTCCAGAGGAAAAGCCAGTACCAGTTGAGAGGCCTGAAGAGGAAATTCTTGCACCAGAAGAACTGATGCCAGAATATGAGGAACTTGTTGTCCCTGAAGAGAAGCCTACTGAAGAAACTCCAATTGAGGAGGTGACGGAAGTGCTCGAGAGAACCGAAGTCCACATCGAGAAGAAGCCTGAACCAATTGTGCCTGTTGAACTCACTATTTCTTTTCCAGAGGAAAAGCCAGTACCAGTTGAGATGCCTGAAGAGGAAATTCTTGCACCAGAAGTACTGAAGCCAGAATATGAGGAACTGGTTGTCCCTGAAGAAGAGCCTACTGAGGAAACTCTGGTTGAGGAGGTGTTGGCAGTGCTCGAGAGAACTGAAGTCCACATCGAGAAGAAGCCTGAACCAATTGGGCCTGTTGAACTCACTATTTCTGTTCCAGAGGAAAAGCCAGTACCAGTTGAAATGCCTGAAGAGGAAATTCTTGCACCAGAAGAGCTGAAGCCAGAATATGAGGAACTTGTTGTCCCTGAGGAGAAGCCCACTGAGGAAACTCCGGTTGAGGAGGTGTTGGAAGTGCTTGAGAGGACTGAGGTCTATATTGAGAAGAAGCCTGAACCAATTACGCCTGTTGAACTCACTATATCTGTTCCAGAGGAGAAGCCAGTACCAGTTGAAATGCCTGAGGAAGAAATTCTCGCACCAGAAGAACTGAAGCCAGAATATGAGGAACTTGTTATCCCCGAAGAGACGCCAGTTGATGAAACTCCAACTGAAACGGTGCTTGAGAAAACTGAGGTTTACATTGAGAAGGAGCCTGAACCTATTAGGCCTGTTGAACTCACCATTTCTGTGCCAGAAGAAAGTCCAGTCGCTACTGAAGAAGTCCTAGAGAGGATTCTAAGAGAACCTCAAGAGGAACAACCTGGGCGAACAACAGTTGAACTGCCTGTGGAAGGCAAGGTACAGCCTCTGGAACCAATAGAGCTCATCATTGATGTTCCAGAAGAGAAACCAGTTGTAACCGCTACCATCACCGAGGAGGTGGTCGTTACGGAGGAGGTCACTACAGAAACCCCAGAAGAGGAAACTATCTTCATTGAATTGGTCCAAGAACTCACTGATGTTACAGTTGAAATTGGTGACGACGCCAGGTTTACCTGCCAAGTCATTGGATTCCCAAGACCAGCCATCACCTGGGTCATCAATGGTCAGCCACTGAGTGGGGATCGGTTCATATCAGTCTATGATCTTGATGGTATAGTTACTCTTGTCATCACTGAGGTGATAGAAGAAGATGAGACTGTCTATGAGCTGATCGCAACAAACGAAGCAGGCACTGTTAGGACTGAGGCAGAACTGATCATCCCTGGCCATGGTGAGTTGGTGATACCTTATTCTTAATTACCATTGTTAGTATCTGTCTATATGTCTGTCTTTCTGTCTGTTTTTCCATCTTGATTAGTTTTGGTGGACTGAAGCCTAGTTTCCATGCACTGTCCCACCAAGACAAAACTTGAAGCCAGTGATGAGTGGGTCATATGCCACTGGTGATGGTGTCCAAACTTTTAGCCCGATAGGCTTGGTATTGGAATAGCCAATCTAGCATTCCTTCTCTAATTGCTGTAGAGATGAAATATTTCGCTACAATAGCCATAGGTCCTTTGTTCACTCATCATCACTCATTGGTGACATCTCATTGTATGGGTAGGAGGTTTAGGAATTTTAGACAACAAATTCAGCCAGCATACTGGTACGGGTAAGGGTCGGGTGCTTAAGTATGTTATCATCAAGGTCACATGTATGAAGGTGTGAGTTTTCACAATGCCCTGGAAATACACACAAATTGCCCTGGCTATTTATTGATCAGTGTTCCCTCTAAACAGTATCACATATGGCAGAATTGACAATGATTGACAACTCAATTTGCATGTAGGCCTTTTGTTTGACTCTGAATGATCATTACACTCTCCCTAAAATACAGTCACAAGTTGAATGTTGTACATTTGAAGTTTGACTTATCTACATACAGTCAAAGGTCGTCCTGGGGTCACTATCAATGTCTACACGCAGTCTTCAAGAATCTGGGGTCAGGCAGGCCAACGATTTTCGCTTGAACATTTTGATTCGGAAAGTTACAATAATGTTGGGAGGTCAAAATGTGTCAGCTACAATTGAAAATTATTGTTTAGGTCAGGGTCTTCTTTGGCTGAGGAAGAGACAAATATTTGGTAGATATGATATATATCTTCAGTGTTTCAGGTTGAAAATCTGGTATGCATCTAGTTGATTATTTCATTAGACTGTTAGGTAATCTCACTATAACATGCTAGTTACAGATTTGAGCTCAGCAGCCATTCACTATTCATTTTTGCAGGTACTATAACTGTCCTTAGCACTCTTTTTGTTCACCAATCATTATCATATCCCCGAGACGCGTTAAGCATCTGGGGATATAATGGTTTTGGGGGTGTAGCCGCCGTCTCCGGAAACAATTATGCGTTAGCGCAATAACTCTCTAACGCTTTATCCGATTGATCCAAAACTTGGTACACCTGTTCGCCCTAGTTCGCATTGCAGCACACTTGCTGCCCTCTATCTTGCAAGTTTTAGGCGAAAGTATTAAGTTTGTCCAATTCACACAAAACTTGGTGGGTGTGGACTACAGTTGGTGTCGAGAAACATGACACATGATACATAAACTAACTTCATTCAGGGGAGCGCATTTGAACAGTGCCTTGGCACTGGATACCTGCGCTTTACAAATTACATTTATTATTATTATTATTATTTAGCCACTGTGAGCGTGCGCAATGATAACCGTGAACTGGCTCATTGTATTAGTGAACGTAGGCCTCGAAAACGACTCTAGTATGTTACGGTACCCAATTAAAATTGGAGGCAGGAGTCATGTGTAACATCGCGCAACAGAGTGAGCTTGAGCACGACTTGTCTTGGAATGAAGGTATAAAGATATCTAGCGCAAAATCGCATACTTGCACGGGGGACACTAACCTTCCTAATCCTATGGTTTACTTGCCGGACACAGTGACGCACTCATACATCACCGGGAAGGGTGCGTACCTGGATACAGCACTCTAGTTAGCTGCGACCCTCTACCAGGACATGGAACAAGGAAATGCCTTCGTGGTGTGACAATTATTAGGGATGGGTTCGTTACACGCCTCAACTGATTGGGCCACCACGCTCCGCAATCGGGATATTATAAAATGCGAACTAAAATTTGGTGGGACACCCTGGACAATTATTGTTACATATGATTGTATTTATATTCAGTGTTCCACTCTCCCCTCAGTCACTGTCACACAAATTGCGTATCGACCATAAGATGATGTAACATGTTTCCTGTTAGCGAATTTGGGAATTTTAGTGAGCATTGTCACCGTTTCGCGGAATCCTCCCAAAGTTCGCAAATTTTCATTTTTATTAAAATATTATACTATTTGTTTACTGATATTAAAACACCCCTTGATCAGTTCATTCTGTGAGCACGAGGCATTCATAGTGTCATCATGATAGACTTATCAGACTTAACTAAGGTCAAAATTACCAAACCCTAGCGCAGAAATATAATTTTGTCAGTCACAGCATAATTAGTTGGGAGCATATGGAGATTAGTAGGCCTATACCCTATTAAGTGTGTGGATGATGGCGATTACAGATGAAATATCAATTTTCAACCATGAGCAAAAGTATCCAGAAAATTGCCGGCATTCAGGTCACGTGTTGATATTGAACTATGCTGTGAAAAATATTTTGAGAGTGCAATTAAAGTACACCACTAAACTGTATGCATCGATCCAACATATCCTACATATGAACTTTACTCAGCGGTTAGGTCACGTTTTGGATATTGCTGTGAGAAACGATTATTTCGATGGTGTGCAATTGCACAATGCAATAACACACAGGACTTTTCACAAAAGTCACGATTTCAGTCCCTGTCTGCGACCTTCTCATCAATCTGTGAAAATTCCGATTAGGATCTAACCTGTCAATCAGATATTTGATTATCTGCTCTCATAGATTTTTGGGGTACTCTCAACAAATCAGCAAAAGCAAGATGTAATCGTAATATATTACCGCTTTCCCTAATAAGCTTTCTGTGATAAACAGCAACTGAAGTATACGGGCGAGATATTGTGTAGCCATCATATCCAACAAGATGATATTCGGTATACGGGATCAAACCTCTAGGGAATCTGCATGACCCTCACATTTAACATAAAAAACTTACAAGAGCAGCATCGCTTTGGTTGAAGAGTTTGGGCGTGACTGATTTCGGGATGAAGGCCCGAATATATTATATAGCCCAGAATTGCATAGCTCCACAGAGGACACAAAACTAGCTGCCTGTATATGAAAACCCGAATATTTTATTGAGTGTGTGGATAATAATTACCCATGAAATACCGGGTATAGGCTTCACCCACGGGCAAAACGTTTTGATATCGAACTTCGCTGTGAAGAGAGCGATCATTTCGATGGTGTCAAGCGTTCAACTAAAGTTCACTATACACAATTATGAACATTGACCAAACAACCTAATGTAAAAACACGGAAGAACTTTCCACACCTGTCATAGTTTTGGTCACACGGGGCAAGTTCACTTCTTACTGTTTCCTTCATTGCTGATGTTGATTTTGTTTAGTTTTTAATCGAGAACAAATGCACTTATCTCATTTCTGAAAAAACCCAGAAGTGTTTCAATACTCGAAATGAGTTGGGGTTGCTCATTCGACAGCCGTTCAGTTGGTGCACCGGGAGTCAAGGCATTGTCTTGTATTCGAGTACTGGGTTCATAAACATAACTACGTGTCATTGCCGTCTATATCTATAGTTTTGTTTAGAATTTTGTCTATTGCAGTGTGGCTTACCTACTGCAATTTGTTCTCTTTTCCCAATATTTTCTTTGCCCCAACCTTCTCATGCAAACCTTATTTCAGAAGCACGTATTCGATCAGCGTCAATTTCGGTTAGAGCCTGACCTTCCAGGCAATACATAAGCAGCATAAGCACTCTCCTCGTCAGCATCTACCCATATTTCATGCATGGTACTTGCTGTTGATTACCCAGGGCGATTTCTCTTACATCAATCGATGACATGTCCGTGTTTTCTAATGTCAATGCCGTGTCAAGTTGCCCCTGGTCACCTCATGTTACTCCGTTTCACGAGAAGAGTAATGGTTGTCGTTTCATGAAACTAGAATGCATGAAAAAGTGAAGTGTTCTATTATCACTTCATTCTAATATTCCTCTTGGCTAAATATGGAATGTGTTCTAATGCCATTTATTGAATGGTCGTTAACAGTCGTTGATTAAATAAGAATAAACGATCCTGAAACCACAACGATCCGGAAGTGAGAAAACGTGAGAAGAGGAGAAAATCGTCCTCTGTTCTCGGAAAACAAATATAATTCATTCCTGTGCGACGTCACACTCTTAGACAAAACAATATCCAGGAAGGTTTTTCCACTCATTGAACACTCGCTGCATGCAGGGAAAACATGTTTACGAATACAGCGTTTGCCATGGAGCTTGATGCAGTGACAACTATTGGCAGTTATATTATCAAAGAAGTTGACGAGGTGTAGGCCATGGACAATTTCAAAAACCTCGTGTCATGCAGTTCCACCGAAGTTAGACCGAGACGGCTAAATAACATAACATAACATAACATTTTTATTCTTATATAGCGCATTACTATATACAAAATATCTCAACGCGCTTCACATAAATAACAAAAACACCTAGAGCTAGATCCCTAGTAAATATGATAATGCAACTAACAAAAAATATATTACGAAATGGAATAGTCTTCAAACAACATAAATCTGTCCTTGTAAGGTAAATAACGCAGCCAACTAAACTATCTAGTAGCCCCCCTGATAGCGGCTGTGAGTGCAGTTTGTTTTGCCTTGTTTTCTCGTCACAATATTGATTGCTTTCAAACAGCATCGCCATCGAAATAATAATAAAATACCCAAAAGCTACAATTGCAGACTTAGATGAAATATAAGTCTGCTGCTAATATTTGGCGAAGATTACCAGAGATGTGGGGTCTACTGGTCTACCAATTGCGCAAATGCTCTATCGTATGCTGATTGTTGAATTGCAAGCTTCCACGTGACGCAGTACTTTTCCGTTGGATCTGTTAATACATACTTCAATGTAATTCTTCATTTTTTATAATTAATCCCCCTTTTCACAGCACACCACCTCCTCTCCGAAAGTAGGCAAATCAGTATACAATCAATATCCCAATTCGTTGCGTGATAATATTCATTGTTATGATTGTCTAAGAAAGAAATTTGTCATGAATGCGCTCAATTAGTACTGGACTGATAGCATGGTAAATTCAAGGACATGGTGCTTCATTATTCATATATTTATTTGAAAATAACTATGTAAGGATGCAACATCGATTAATCACTGTTGGTCAGTTTTTTTACACGATAACTCAGCCTCAGGATGGATGAAGCTCATGCTTGGTATGCTGTATGTTCCTCATGATGAGTACATGATTATCGAGGGTCAGGTTCGAGATCATTTGAGGTCAACAAAAATCAACGTCTGAGTCTGAGTCCGACCAGGCTGCCATTTGGTACGTAGCTTTCTCACGTGAGGACAGGAGCGCCATTGTTTCTGTAATGATGTAGACTGATGGTCTTTGTATTGCCCATTTGGACTTGTTTTCATTGTAAGTCCTTCCTCTGAACGACTTGGTAATATCAACTATCCATAAATAAGTACATAGCCCTCATTGTTTCGTACGGAAGTACCCTGTGGCCATCTGCAGTCGAGGCTGTCAAGGAATCACTAAGCCTCGTGGCTTCCGAGTATATTTCACTGCAATGTCAGCAAACTATGTACTTCTTTTTTATCCTTCTCCAGCAGCATCTAATATTAATTATGGTTCCAGTGGACAAACTTCGAACATCCGTTAAAATACTGGATGTTCGCGTCAGGGATATGATAACGTGTTACTATATGCGATATATCGGACAAATAACGAGCCTACCATCACAGCTTTTCGTTTATCCCACCCCTATGACGTATAAAGGCCCCGTCCAATTATCCGCTTCAGGTGTTATATAATATTTATTCACTAGTGTATGGCACTGTTGATGTGAATGTTTGGTAGGCCTATTCCTGACAAGGTTGATCAACCTTACAATTATGTAATCAAACCTTCCATAGATGCATGACCATCACATCTAATTTTATTTTGATGATAATCAAAAAGCTAAAAAGATTAGTGACTCCTTGGCTGCTCCAATCGCTTCTGACCTTCGACCTGATCCTAACACATTAGTGATCAAGGTGGTATAGGACAGGTATGCAAACCAATAGTAGGTGACGATATCTATGAAGCAAGGAATACACCCTGAGTGAATGTGCTGTTCATGAATGAGCCTTTAAACCCTTGGGCTGACTCTGTAATTAATGCAAGGAATATCTATATCGCCTTCAAAATTGAATGAATTTGTATTCATATCCGATTTGGCTTTTTTCTGTCATAGTGTGGGTAATAACTATAATTATTCAACTGAATAATTACTTTCTCCTACCTCATCTCTCTTTTTAAAGTTGATTCGCCTGCAACTGAGTTTATTAGTCAGTGTTCGACGAGTATTCATATATGTGAATGATTAAATCATATAAGTATTATTATTATTATTATTATTCAATTACGTATTGAAACGAAATACAGATCTATTATGTTGACATCCCCAAGCAATATCCACATAACATCATGCTCTCTTTAAACTTTGCCAGATCTCCAGTGAAGCAAGCATAAATGGTGGTAAGAAGGTGTGTTGTTGGCAAAACAGTTCCGGTAGCACAGGACAAGAGACGGGAGTCATGACACGTAGCGGATATTGATGACTATTTGACACCGAATAACATTCAGGGCGATACTATACTAAACATTTCAGGATTCTTCTTCGTTACTAATCTGATGAGAAAAGAGCGAAAGCTTAAATTACTCAAAGAATATGTTTGTGTAACTGATCTCCATTGCATCAGCAGACTACATCCTCAAAGAAGATCAGGTTATACTGGTGATGTGAAGATGTACAACTTACTTACTCACTCACTTTTTCTCACAGACAATAATCTGGCTCACAGTAAGTTCAGGGAGTCATCCTACTGTACATCTGTATGCTACCTTATCTCCTACACCGAGAAGTTCATCGTAGAGAATGCCGTTGCAGCTGCTATTTATGGCAGCTCTCGGCATGCGAGTATATGCTCTGTTGAATGACTTCTCTAGACTCCACATAGGACTGGTATCATGAACACATTCTGGAGCACACATAATTGTCAAAACCGCTGATCTCATAGCATAACAAGATAACGGAATTCTCGCTGGGCAAATGTTTGTACTCGGTCATAGTGGATGGCAGGAGAGTGGATTGAACCTATACGATGCTCGGTAAGGGCGCAGTACCCTAATCATATTTAGCTGCGAATCCTTGTCCAGGTAATAATTTCCCAACATACAGTAATGCCTAGACGAACCAGAGAGGGAAGTCCAAGGAAAAAAAAAGTAAAACCGCAGAGGTATTCACCACAAGCCGCGACACCTGATCGTAAATCTGTCGTAAACTTCTCGCTCGTGACCAACTTCCTTTGATGACTGACCGCAATGACCATAAAAAATGCCCTCAATCTATGCCCTCGGGGTCAAACTCATAAAAATCAGGCCTCAGAACTTGTAACACCACATAACTTGTTACGCACAACAGAACGTGCAGTCATCCTCTAATGGTAATCATTTCTAGAGGCGGCACAATCATGAAAAGCCTTCATTGCCATGTAGGCCAGTCAGCTGCTGACATACATGCATTTATAGCTGCCTTGTATCATCATAGGCCATTGAACCAAAGAAACATTATACTAGGACATTGTTATGACCTGCGTGAGCGATGTGGGAACTGGGAAGGAAAAACTCTCATCATTGGAATAATCGACCCTCTCGTATAAATTTAAATCAGGTGAATAAGAGGCTTTTGTTACTATTTCTGGTTGTTGAGAATTCATGAAGAATGTCGTTAACGATTATGTTCAAGATAAGCATCGCTCCTGTACGAGGAGGAATTATCAGGAAACATTATTCGATCTATATCTGAACATGGGATACGTAAGAGGTTGTTGTTGGCACTCTTATAGGTCAGTTTGATACAAAATATGAATATAATGGGAAGAAGGGGGACGTGTGTGTTGAATTCCATTTCGATGCAAACATGTATTCTGCTCCCTAATCCGCTTGGGTGTCGGCATATTAGTATAGGCTTACTGTCTGATAACATTATCGCCTGTACGTTTCAATATCGAAGAACAGATGCCATTGAGAAAGCTGAAGGACGAAATCTGCTGACAGTCTCCTAAGGAACAATAATTTCCGCTTTCTAGAGAGTATTATAAGACAATGTCCTGATCCGGAAGTTCGTTTAGGCCCTTAAAAACGACCTGTTAACATGGATAATTTACAAGTAACGTCGTAATTGACCAGGCTTTGTACGAAAGACAATTGTATTCATTGTGAGAGATTGAATATAAGGAGGTTTACACCTTACATAAATACCCAGCTTACTCGTCCCTTGGAATTCAAATGCTGCTCGGAGTATTGTGGAGAATACGAAAAGCAGGATCAATCACGCGCCAACTGCCAACCACTCGTTTTCCCTGAGCCGGTATCTTGTGTAAAGATTCAAAACGAGAAAACAAGAACTGGGTCGTCATGAAGAGGACCTATATATCCTCTGTATTAGTGTCTCTCCTCTTCCCTTTACTCCCCTACATTCAGACAGTCCAGATCAAATTCATTCCGATAAACAGGAGGTTTTTGCTACTATTTCTGGTTGTTAAGACAGAAATGAATAATGTCATCCACGATTATGTTCCAGATAGGCATCTCTCTTGCTCGACTGTGGAATTATCAGGAAACATTGATCGATTTGGATGAAAAAAGATACATTGCACGTTGTTGTTGTGAGAAATAATTCCGTCCGGTAGAAACATGAATATTGAAGATATATATGAAAAGAGAATGTGAGAATATGAGAAGATAGAGAGGAGGGAGGAGGAAGGGGTGGGAGGAATTAATTTAAATGCAATGGGAACATGTAGTTTCGTCTCTTAATTGCTATAGAGTAGAGTGAATTTCTGTCAGTACCCTGGGGAAACATGTCCAAACTAATGAAACGGAATAAATTGGCCCAAAAATACATTCAAGAAGAATGCGTTATGTGCCAAATTAATAAATTACTGTCCAATAGAGTATTTCTTGCAGTCTTATACAAATTGTCTATTCAAACATTCCATTTAGGCTGATATTGTTAGTTTTTAATTTATTCTTACTTTTGTTAATGTTGTTCCAAGCTGGATCGCACAGATAAAACAGTCAGCGACACTCACTTAGTGCCAACCATTCAAGGCCTCATAAATAGTGCTTTTCATTTCTGATATATCATAGAGTAATTTCTCAGCTACTCATCGGTACTTTTCTTGTAATAATCGGGTAAACCGTTGTGGAAAAACCTGTCTTCGAAGTTAGTTGTCCGGTGAGAGTAATTTCTCAGCTACTCATCGGTACTTTTCCTGTAATAATCGGGTGAACCGTTGTGGAGAAACCTGCCTTCGAAGTTGGTTGTCCGAAATGAGTGAAAACGCTATACTGGGCGATGACGTATTCGATTGAAGACAATTTCGTGAACATTGGACTTCTGTGGATTTGCATCCGAGGATCGAGTAGTAAATATCCAAGTCGGACATATCTAATGCAATGAGCCATACCGCGAGTTCATAGCATATTGCGTTATTGAGTTATGATTACTCGTCAAAGCTAGTTACTACTAGTTACCATATCTAAACAAAAGTGCCAATGGCACAGTAGCTCACCTGGAATGTGTCCATTTGTTTCACTAGTGCATTCTGATGAGAAAACACTGATTGAACTAATATTTACGTCATAATGGTATCTGGTACCTTGCTTGGACCAAGATATCCTGAACATCCCAAAGCTATGGTATTACCGTTATTGCGAATGAAAGGTTCTAGGTCCCATACTAGGCCTTGGGCCAGAAATTGGCAACCCCT
>JAUOBX010119935.1:0-12609 GCA_032360705.1 Eupentacta quinquesemita
AGTGTTGGCGATGGCTGGATCTTCCCCTATGAAATGAATTTGGCACGCTGCCTATAGTACGCTAGGTAACGCTGGTTCAGTGGGCTATGGAAATCCACTGGATGCGACCTGCATTCTCAAATTTAACTAGGTCGTGGGTTAAGAAGCGCTCCGTTTGACTGAACAGCAAAAGGTGTCATCCCTTATTACGTGCGTTCTCTTTGCGCAAAACTGACAATTCCAACTTGGTGTGAATTCCCCAATAGCACCTTCGCTGTCTGATCAGTCACCCGGCACGAGCAAGCATCACCACATCACGAAACCAGAACAATCAGCGGATCTGTTCTAGAAAATTTGTGATCTCTGCCCATGTCTTCAGTAGGCTACTATTTAGAGCATATAGACATATACATTATATTCCAAACCAGTGTTCGCTGTCGTGTAGAAGTTAAACTGCATCAGGAGCTTCCTGCAGGAACATTGAAGCTTTTGGGTATACCCAGCTTAAGCGATTACACCAGGAACATACAGACTAGTCTTTTACTAGTTTCAAACAATCCCCGATACTTGCACTATCAGGTACCACTGTATTCTAGCAACGCCAAGCAACACTCAATGACTATAACCACCGACCCCTGTAAGCTAGGCACGCGCCAATTCGCAAAGTCGAGAGTAACTGCGTTTTCTAACTCCATCATGTGTATATTGTAGGCCGATCGTAAGCTATCAATCTTAACACATGGCTTCGAAATAATACCAACAAAGATTGACCTACTATAGGCTACAGTCGAACAGTGTTACCATGGCGTAATTTCAGTCAACCTGTTAGTCTAACGATCTGTCAAAATATTGACATTGTCCTAACCCGGTCACTGATCCCATTAATGGAGTTACCGAATGACACACTCTCCAACGTGGCAATTAGACGTGCTGACACATCACACAATTCATCTTGGACTAATATCGTATCCCGAAATAATGATTTCCTAAAGTTTTCATCAGAAACAAATGTTAAAAAGTTCAAAATAGTTATTACTTATTAACTCGAGGCTTGTTGCCACTCCTGTCAAATTTCTCAAAACAATAACTGATCATATGTTATAACCTCTGGTCTCTGTCATTTTTTGCAGTATAGTTTTACTTGGTTTCGGCTGTCAATCAATCACTGACACAAATGAATCAACGACTTGAATATAGAGGCAGCCTATATGCTAATGATTCTTTCTGAAAAAAAATGGATCACTTCACAATTTAGATAAGATAAGTAATCTGGCAACTGGAACAGGCCATCCCCACATTATATTCCGCATTTCGGTAACTCTCGAGATATCGGACTCCGTCAGTTCCGCTTTTATCACTAATGATCCTGCATGATATGACCTCTCCAAAACGACACTATTCCTACCATCTATTCATACGTTGTGATCTAGGGGTTCGATTGGTTGCCCTCATTTGAATAATACATCATCACACCTTTTATTGACGTATATGAAGCTATCATACTGCCATCTTTTAATACTACAATTATTCGTGCAGTAGCGTGAACTCCTAGGTGCCCTGCAGTGTGAAGCATAGTAGGGTTGCTGTACTTGATGACTTTCAGCTGATGAAACCATTACGATTGACGTTAACAGGTGACGTAGATAATAATTTTCTTTCGACTGTATATTTCCGTTTCTCTGATGTTCTTCAATTGAGGATAATATATGTTCTGAATATTGACAAGTTCAGTCCGTGTCTAACTTCACTCGCAAGTACAAATCATGATTGGAAACCCTGACTGATAGAACATTCCCTGACTCATGATTCGAGGGATATGTTGAGTTCAACACAGCATTCCATGTCAAAACTATACACAGAGGGGAGTCGATGGTTGAAAAGCCGTAAAACCGCAGGGGTATTCACCATAAGCCGCGACTTCGTTTGTAATCTAGTCGTAAACTGCTCGCTCGTGACCAACTTCCTTTGAAGACTGTCCGCAATTATGTTAAAAATGCGCTAAGACCATGCGCTCAAGGACAAACTAAACAAATCAGGGCTCAGAACTTTACATAACTTGTTACACACAACAAAACCTGCAGTCAACCTCCAATGTTGCCATAGAACTTTTATAACAAAATTATAGAAGTTTTATAAGCTTCTCAAATGATTTTCCAACGTGTAATTCAAGAGCACTGAACATATTTGTTATCAGAAGATACATCTAGTAAACAGTATTCATAAATCGAACAATTTTCTGAGCACTATGTTAAAGGCCAATGAGAGTGCTGACTTCGTTATATTAATAATAATGGGGACTTGATGAAGCGCCTAGTGCAAAAGCCTCTAAGCGCTTTAACAAATCTAAAAACGAAAACAAAGACGAACAGAGAGAAAACATAGTAAACACAGAATACAGAACAAAGGCGACATCGCATAACAGGATAGAGACAGAGGAGTCAAACGGACAGAAAAAACTGGGTAGGCCATTCCACAAATGGGGAGCATCAGAAGCAAACGAGCGATCGTCGTCAAACTTAGTAAAAGAGCGAAACGTGATCTCAAGGCGTTGCTCAGTACTGACCTGAGAGCTCCGGTAGGAACAAGCAGCTGAACAAGCTCCGAGATGAAATCAGGAGCCTTGCAGTTGAGCACCTCAAAAGTGAGTAGATGGATTTTAAAAGTGATTATCTGACTAGAAGGGTGTCAGTGGAGCTGTTAGAGCATGGGAGTGATTTGCCCATGACGAGGAACAAGGATAATTAGGCGTGCCTCAATGTATGTGAATGAATGTATGTGAATTTATATTATCATAATTCATATTTTATTCTACAATTTTGCCTTAAATTTGTACTGAACAAGTTTATTTTCTTCCTTGCGTTATGTCATTAAAAATGCGTAATAATAGGTGAGTGAACGTTGTATTCGGCGACAGTGTTTATTATGCATCCCTCGAAGGATATGAGCATTGAGCAATATTACTACTACCAGACCCTGCAAATAAATAGGTATACATCGATGAGCATGTTTGGCATCACATTGAGATGAGCTGGAAAATATCATTGATTGAAACCAATTTCGATTCTAATTGCTATCACTACTGGCTATATTCTGCCTACATATACATCTGTGCACCACACCATACGACCGAGTTTTGTCCAAAGTTTCAGACATTTCCTGCTTTGAGTTGGATTCCGCGGCACTTTTAACGAATTAACTCGCAGGTTGTCAAATTCAATTACAAGTAGGATATAGCTTACGTGAGCTACATATATTAGTTTATTAACGCCTGGATACAGTTTTATGTGTTTATATCTTAGTACAGGAACCAATTTCTGCAATTTCTGTTAAATTCTTTGAGGTCCAGTTTTATATGTGCCAGTCTGAATAACTAATTTATGGACGCATATCGAATTGCAACACTATCAAAAGCAATGTTTACGTTGAAGTGTTTCCCGATAGTGTTTCTGCCTATGGTGTTGCTTCACTGAGATCCCATTCGGACTACGAATAACATTGACTCTACGAGCACACGAATAGGCCTTTGTATGTTATGCTACTGTCCTAGGTACGTTTGTAAGATTATGAACCCACTCCACATTCAGCAGAGCTGCCCAAGGAGGCGCTTCTCTGAAATGAGAAATGCAGTAAATATGAGATTCACAAAACATTTCTGTTCAGGCATTAACTCTGATTTCACGCTTAATATGAGCCCTGGAGGTTTGTCCTCCGTCGCATTTAATTATGCAGGCTTGATTATAATGCGGTTCACAAACATTATTTTCTCCCAGTTCTCTGCGAAGGTCATAGCTTCAGTAGAGTTGTTTTATAAATTTGTTTCTAAGCAGATCACCGCTGGAGTTGTTTTGTATGGTCACATACTGGTATGTTATTGGAACCGATACCATTCTAAAGGCGTTTACCCCGAGTGTTAGGGTATACTTCAACTAGATGTCATCACACAAGGTATCCCTGTTCACGATCGACGATAATGTGATGTGAATTAACTGTATTATTACGTATTTACACATATTGATGAGTGGACACATCGACTAGTTATCTGATGAATGGTTATTGCCAGTCAGCCAGTGCTCATCCAAGATCGACAGGACCATGAGTTTCTTGGGAAGCCTCGTTTCCTGAACCAGGAGAAATACCATTCGAAATTGATAAAACAAACCAGAACACAAAACATATTCGTTATGTGAATGGAGAGACATGATGCAATGTACGTATTTTTGTTTTGAATCGTCAGAAAATTATGGAACTTCCATGATATCGTTCGTCAAAACAATGTGGGGGGGAGGGGGCACTCCAGCTCTTGTTGGTAACTGTTGTATAAAAAGCATCAGGTCCCACAGAGCAGTGGCGGCTATGACAAAGAGCAGGGGTTTCCCCAGCATCCCCCCCCCCCCTATGTCCATACCATGCAGCCTAACCAACTCATCGTGTGTTTGTTCTACCTATTAGCTGGTCCATCTACCATATCTGGTGGATTGTGTCCAGTAGGAGTGGAAAAGTCGAGTTAACGAAATACGGTAAATGCATCATAATATACATGATGAACAACGACACAACATAATCAATGTCAAAGAAAAAGAAATAGAAAGAAAAAAAGAAAAAGACACACCTCCAGAATAGAACCATTTGTTATAGCATACCATGCTATTGAGCCTGCGGTTTCTAACGATATTTCACTATTATTCATGTCGAGTCAAGCGAGGTTGCGCTCCAAAAATGTATATCGGTTCTCCAGGTTGTCTGAACATGTAATGGATGGATAACATACACGTATCGTTCCTCAATATAAACCCGACAGGTTTGAATTTCATGAAATTGATGGGTGGTCGGCGACAAAACTGCTTCAATGAGTAGAATAGCACAATGTCTGGGGAGTATCAGTTTCAAGAAGCCCATCCTCCCCTCAATCGGTTCCTGCAGCCGGGTGGGCTCGCTGGTTCGTTTATTTCAAACCATAAACCTGCGTACATTCATGCGCAGGATGAGACACATCAAAATTGGTATGAACCCATGGAACGCGAAAACAGCAACGTGATGACTCAATAATGACAAGTATATCAAGGCAAACACAACCAAACACCCACCTATATAAGGTGCGGTAACGCGCTGGGAAAAGTTGGTGATTCCTGCCGTGAATCAGCTTAGTACGACAGACAGACGTATATTAGGATACTTCTCACATGAATAATCTGGATCATTGTAATAGAAACTACAAACATTGTAATAGAAACTACTATAGTGTAACTGTATTGTTCTCCTTTACGCTTACATTTAGGCACTGAGGGATATTGCGTGATGTTAAACGAATTCCCAAAAATATTGGGCATGTATTTTATCCATATCAAGCTATAAAGGACATTTATTGACATTTACACTTTTTTTTAGTTTCAGTCCTCCACTGAGGGTATTTATAATGGCTGTTGCCATGAGGATGTATTGTTTTGTAGCGTGTGAATAGGGATTGCGGATTAGAGATATTGTAGCCAACTAGAGAAACTCATACCGATACAGTGCACACCAACCATTGATGTGATATCAACTATACTGAGGTCAATCAGCATCACAGCTGAATTGAATAACACAGAAACACGTTTGAACAAGACTCAGATCGCGCACTTCCAGTTGTATTCTCGTCCAACATTTTCGATACACCTAAACATCTGGTAGCCTAGACGTTATTATCTACGCTTCTAATCAATGCGTCAATATATATCATCTTAGGGATGAGTTGATATTCAATTACTGACGGATTAGATGAATACATTTCCATATTTATGTTATAATTTCGCTGCTTCAATAAACTGTGACAGAAGACTACTTGAATCCCGATGTATATGCTAATAATTTTTCTAAGACTAAAACAGAAAACCCATCCAGCATCTGCAACAGGCATTCCTCACATGTTATTCCACATTTCTCATTCCTCGAGTTATCAAACTACACCCGTTTCTCCATCTCTTGCAGTATCGAAAACTACTGATGTAGTTCTTATATCCCATCATACTAGGTTCTCCGGAGGCTATCCTACATCGAAGGATCATTCGTGCAGTAGCGTAGATTGCTATAGGTTATCCGCTGTTTTCCTCAAAAAGCTGAATCTAGTAGGGTTGCTGTACTTGATGACTTTCACTCGGGGAGTTCATTACGATTGACGTCAACAGATGACAAATATTCCTATTTTCAATCAACTGTTGTTTCAGTATATTTGAATTTCAATTGAGGGTATAGGTGTAAAATGTTTTGAAAGTCCGATATCAACTCACTTTCCTCTCATTGAGCGGATGTGATCGAGACATTTTGAGGCTCATATAACCTCTGTTGTTATGTTCTATCGAAGTATCTGATAATTATATCGTGATAAGAACCAAACGATCCATCGAAACCATAGTATTTTTAGCCTTATAAATTGTATATTATTATTATCATTATCATGTAGGACTGTTACGGAATTTGCCCGGATTATTGGCTATTATCAGTTAATGAACAGGTGACTACCACGCCATGAAGGTTGGCGAGGTCCCTTCTACCACTTGCGAAGTTATGAGTTTGCTCACAGGTTGCCAAACTCAATTTTTATTGAGACACGTCTTTGTAGAGCCCCAGACATTATGTAATAACTTGTGACGACGCACACAATTGAGGTGTGTTATGCATCTGTTTACATCCTAAAACATGAACCAATTTCAGCGCTATTGCATGGTACTGAGTTCACCACTACAGAGAGAAACGTTAAACGAACCCACGGATAAGCCTATATGTGTTATGCTCTGGGCATTCAATAATAGTTTGGTCCCACACTAGATTAGCTATAGGCTGCCAAAGGGGGACTTTTCTCTGAAATGAGAAAGTCAGTAAATATGAGCATCTTAAACCAATAACTGTTCAGATATGTACACGGATTCCATGCTTGATATCAGCCGTGGAGGTTTGTCGTCGCATTTCGTGCTTGATTATGATGAAGTTTGCAAACGTTTTCTTCGAAGGTCTGGTGTACTGAACCGGAAGCAATAGCAATCTAATTTCAACTAAATCATGGACCCACTTATCCACCTATGACAAAGATGATCGTTATGTTGATAGAGATGCGTATCGGTATGGTTATAGTTTAATATAAACTTTCGTATCCGTTCATAATGGAAGTAGACCGTATAACAATTTGGATAGTTACCCATATGCGATGTGGATTTTCGTGAGAGAGCGTGTGTCTCTCACTTGTCATGTATTTGCTACCGGATACTGCATAAATACAACTTGTGTAAATTGTAATGACAATCCACCTCATTAATTACCCCGCGATTGAATGTAATAGCACAATGAACAAGTTCAATTCAACACGTAGATTGCGTACTTTCAGTGACCATCTCGCCCTAGACGAGTTGTGGACGCCATGGTAACTTCTAATCAATATTATCAACTTATATAGCATTTCGGGAAAAAGCGAATTGATATTTAGATGTCATCTTGTCAAATGCTATTATAAAAAATTCTCGGTAGCTATCCTTTTTCCAGCAAAAGAGTAATGTTATGTTCAACGCGGTGGCACGCCAGAGAATTATTTGTTCAAAACATGTGGATGATTAAAATGAACATAACGTTCCTCAATATAAACCCGAATGGCTAAGGTTTCATAAGATTGAGGCATGGTCGCCAACAGATTAGCTCTACTAAAGTCTACGGCCACTGTTTCATTAGTGTTAGTTTCGAAGAAGATATCTTCCTTGCTATCGACTTTCGAATCAACCTTCAGATAAACGGATTCGCTGGCTCGTTTAAATAACATTTCAGACTGGAGTACATACACGACACATCATAATTGGTAGGTCCATGAAACGAGCGCGAGAACAGCAAAAGGATGCGACAACACTCCAGTCATCCAGTAATTAGAGCCTTGTATAGTAGCTTATCAATTTCAATTTCAAGTAGGTTGTACCTTATGGCAGCCCCATACATTTGTTAATCATGTATGACGCCTGTATCCAACCTGGGTATTTTATGTGTTCACACTTCAGAGACCCAATTCAATGACGTTATATGGTGTGAGGTTCACTAAGGATATACGTGTGTCATACTGAATAATTTATTCATTGGCACATATCGGATTCAATACCACGAGTGTGAATAAGGGGTTTCCAAATATGGCATCAGAAGTTCAGTGTTATACGTGATTCACCGATATGTGAACAGCAACGTTATTACGAGTACGGTCAATGCTGTGACAAGTTGCGACTTCTGTGTTGATGTTGGCAAGTGTTGACGATTTGGAAAGAAGTGAGTAACCTGCTTGAGAGCACTACACTGTGAGTGAATATGACAAAACTATGACCTAACACGACTGCTTGACTGACTTAACTCCAACTCCCAGTATCTATCATCGTGAATTCGTGTAGATACTCGTGAAGATATAAACAATTATAGGGAGTTTCACGGTTTTACATATTCAGATAGAAATGTGAAGAAGTAACAGCTTCAACGCTTCTTTCACCCAGAAGATGAGTGGCTCCATCGCAAACTCCCCAACCTTATTAATCCCGTTTAAAAAACTGCTGTAGTCTATATATCACAATTTATGTTGAATTTGTTCCATAACGAAAGGTTGAAATAAAGCATATTCAAATCAAATCGAATCAACGATCGAACCGAGCGTTTGGGGATTTTGGCGTTACAGTAGTAAGGTTCAAATGCATGTAACAAATGCAAAACGGGTATGATGCATGCAGTGTCTGTGTTCTATATTGTACTTATGACGTCAAACTGCATTCACATTTACTGACCAAAACGAAAGCTTTTGCCCGAAAGTGAGAAACCGGAAATCCTAAAACAATTGCTTCAGTTATTAATTCAAATGATGTTACATGCCTGCATGACGCTTGGTATAGCGAATTCGCATTGTAAATGCATTATCTTGTTCCATTTTGCCGAACTCATTAACCCATTTTGTATTCGCTTACACTGCCCGAAACGATGGGTATATATCGTCACCATTAGGCCTCAACAGTGATGCATCCTGAAACTTGTTCAACGGATAAGGTTGGTCAGGGAGGTAGGTTCTGTAAAGTGTGTATTTCCGCAAATAAGTGAGTAGGCACTCGATACACTTCGAATATTATGTACGTAATTGCCCCTCTATAGTCTGAATGCTATAAATGCAGAGATTTTGAAAGCAGTGAGAAACTCACTTTGACTACAAAGAGGCCAGCGGATAACTATGACTGCGAAGCGCTTTGAAGTGTGTGCCTCGCATATAGAGCCGCGATATCCGATAATTTCCTTTTATAAGACATCACAGCAAGCACATGGACAATGATGTCCATGATTGTTCATTTGACAATCGCTCTATGAGCATAACCAGTATGCCTATACTCACACACCCGTGTTTTGCTATACAGGCCCATACGTTGTCCTACATATATGACCCACCGCTACATTCAGCTGTGTTGTCCAAGAGGACGTGTAATTTTTTGACAGGCACTGAACTATATTGGCATCTCAATTCGCAGTAAGGTTTCGGTGTTAACTTGGAAATCATACTCGCTTTTAGCACTGGTGTTTCCTTCGAACACATTCATTCACGCCGGTTCGGTTATTATGCAGTTCGCGACCGTCATTTTTGGTCAGTTTCATGTCCGCATGTGTATGCTTTAGAGTGAAAGCGTTTTACCTCTTACCTAACCCACATGAACCAAAGATCCCTGATGGATATTTTATTCGTATCGCTTACTGATAGGCCTATGCGAAATAGAATTCATAGCTGCATTACACCAAGTCGAGTGGAAATTGTATTATCACAGATAAATTCGTCCGAGGCTGATTATAGACGTAGAATATAAATACGGAGACAACAGCATATCTCTATACCGTACTTGTGCTCATCCAGAATATGGTTAAAATAGTAATTTGTCCAATTACTTTTATGTTTTGATGGGAATCATGCAATATAATGGATCCGCATGTGTGTACGGTTACTGCCCATATAGGCCTACTGGTATGTAGTAGACACACCCCGAATTACTATAATGGAAACATGTGGAATTGTTTTAATAATTGGAACAAGTAGTTTTTGCACAGATTTGAGGATTGATGCATACTATCTACAACATCAGTGGTCTGTAACCAAGATCATATCGCATGACCTAGGACCCAAATTGGATAACGAATTGTATATGCAACGCGCATATGACAAACGCAGCCACTGTGCCACATAGATGGCATCCACTGCTGGAAATACATGTTATATATATTACCCTGTGAGACTCTACGTACAAGGTGGTAACTGTATTGTGTGAATGTAGTGTTCTCCTCAACCATGTTTACGCTCGCATTCTTATCCAACCGTCGCTATCTCATGGAAACAGTGCATGGAATCACCCTCATTGAAAATTTGCCGACTTGTCCAATTTATATAGAACAATTGAACAACGGCACACAACATAGCCGATGACTCAGAAAATATCCAGAGTGAATATATCCGTTACGATACATCGGTATACTCAGCCTACAGATGAAGAAGATTTGCCTTTTTTTACCTTTATCATCTTGATTTTTTCTGTAGATGTTACAGCCGGCGATTGATCATCCATTTCCGTTGAGTATATATTCCCGCCTAATGTCTTAGTTTAGTCATAGGCCTCCACGTTTAGTATTTAGTGCCCCGTATAGTAAATTCTGCCTGCCCGAGTGCAATAAAGACTTTTCAGAAGAATATCTGACCACCTAAAGTTTGATTCTAGAGGATTGTTTTGTCTGAAGCCGAATCATTTAGCTCTCTCGAATTCGAAGTCAAGGACGGAAACGTGAGTCTATTCGCAACGCTATTCCTGTTCGGAAATCTAACACCACCTCAGGGGCGGGAACAGTGATAACAATAAATATTTATCGGGAACGTATTCAATCCTCCGTAAATTTTAATTCAAGTTTATTCGATAATTATCAAAAACTCACGGAATGATTTGAAAAAAACCCATGTAGGACTGGTTATTACAGGAGCACCCTTGAACAAAGTGCTTTATCCCGATTGTCCACAATGAGGGCTCCTATGAAGAGCAGTGATTCGGCACTGAATTAGGACTAACCTCGTGAAATATGACAATAAAAAATATATAAAAACAGCTAGATTTGCGGGATGGTCCCTAACCCTGATTCCTTATCGTGTAGCACACAGTACACAGACCGGTCATGCCAGACCGTACCAATGCACGTGCACTGTTATTTTGTGTCCGGCACTGATGGACGAGTTCTCACTGTTAGCGAACACTCAGGAACAGGGAGACGAATACAGCCTAATAATAACACGACTGTTGGTTTATGGTATTTTTTGGTAGTTCATTTTATCCATATCGAGCCACGCTATAACGGATATTTATTGACATTTTTTATTTTGATTCCTCTGTTTACATTGATAGATACTACTTCCAACTACTTTCTACTCCATAGTACTCATCATTCCGGCTGATGCACATGTCAGTTTAGAGTTTAGAGTTTAGAGTTAGCCTATTGAAGCCAACCAGATAATTTCACCTGAGAGAGTGCACAATAACGTTCATTGTGGTGTATGCTACTCAGGTCAGTCAGCGTCACAACTGAATTAAATAACACAAAACACGTTTTGTACACGCACTTCCAGTTTCAGGCTCTTCTGAAAATTCCCGATAAACCTTATAATCTGGTAGCCTCGAGGTTGATATCACGACATGGTAATCTACACTTCTCATCATCAAAGCGTGAACTGATAGAGCCACTTAAAGCAGACGAATTGATATTCAAATATCAGCAAGTTATGCTGAAAAGACATTTCTATTCATCATCGTTCAGCTGTATACACCATCAACGGTAGCTACTAATTTTCAGCGAGACAAAACATGTTATGAACAGCAAGTTGTGTATAGAAACATAATATGAACGCATAGTTCCTCAATATAAACCATACAGGTTTGTGTTCCATGAGATTGATGGGTGTTTGGCGACAGAAGAGCTTTACTAAATTACCTCGATGGTTCAGCAGTATCAGTTTCGAGAAATCAATCTTCCTCTCAATCAGCTTCTAAATCAACCTCTAGCTAAGCGGACAGGCCTGCGGGCGTATGGGTCTACATAAATACTCGTGACGCATCATAATAAGTATTATGATATACAACATATATGGAATAGCAACCTGATGTGACAACACCTCAGTTTATTCACAATGAAACTGTTTGCTTGTAACGTGACAATTGCGACAGTATGTGTCATTGTGTTCGAGGAGAGGGAATCAAAACTAGGTAAGTTATTTTCCACAGAAGACGGGCGAAAAAGTTGTCCCCTCAATTGGACATTTACTACGTACCAGCCTCAATATAATGGTTTGAGAAATGTTACATATTTCAATCTGATAGAGCAACTCGGAAAAATGGTATATCAGGGAAAAAAAGATAACAATCAGCGTACAAGTAACATCAACTACAAATATACTACCACTACGGATAGCTCAGGTCGATTGGTCAGCTGATCATAAAGTACACATGGTAGCTACTGCTAACGAAATTGCCAGATTGCCCGTTCGCGTTCCAAATCACAATTGTTCTTCAAATTATCTGACCATGTGATCGATGTTCAGGACGAGTCTCATGTACCTCTCTATCGTTTTTGTTGAATCAT
>JAUOBX010120046.1:0-12609 GCA_032360705.1 Eupentacta quinquesemita
GTCATTGAGACGTAATATAGACGTAATCTTGCGTAACACTGGGAATCGAGTGGGATTAATTTACCATTATTGCAACAGGCTTCCGATGGAAGTATAAAATATACCGACACAGCGTGGGATGAATCATTATAGTCTATGTACTTTGTAGATGATTTGTGTTGACTTCGGTGTGAAAATCTAGATCAATTATTCTATCTAAACTAACAAATACAAATAAAATAGAGAAAAGTTAAACGCCCGAGTTTGCTCGGAGCGCTTCACGATTTCTATAGAAATTGACATTTTATTTGGTACCGGTACAGATCATATAGTTTAGTTCGATACGAATTAGACGCAAGATGTTTCAAACTTAAACATAATGATGTACTATATCAAATATGAATTGTTTCTTCGGTATATAGACTGAGCCAATTATTGTAGCTGTTCGAATTCTACAGACTCACTATTACATGCTAACTAGGCCGGACCAATACTGGGGTGTAGTCAAGACTGAGGTGTAGACCTGGATGAGATACTACACCAGGTACATGGAATAAGGGGGTACATTTTCCGTCAACCACTCGTTTTGTCATGGTTTGGGACTGTATGGCTCGAGGTCGTATAGTGTCATTGCCCGATGGTGGAAAGCAGGTCAGAAGTTATTTATTGGATTCCATGGACCATAAAAAAATTGCTCACTCGGATGTTCTTAATTCCTGATGCAAAAAGTCAACAAATATATTTGGTGATCAAATTATATTTAGAACACTGGTGTCAGCGTCGAATCACTTTTCATTACTGTTTTGTACGCTCAACGCTGACGCCTATTAGAATAACTCTTGTTCTATTTCTGAGCATTGGCCGCCTATCTGAACACTGATTGTTGTACTTCAACCTGTTGACAGCTGCCGCGCCAAGTGTTAAAATTCATTACACGAGAGCTCGGATTTCGAATATTAAACATTTGAACACTAGTGTTCTTAATGTAACATCACTACTGGGATGTCCAAATGTGGAATTTTAGGTCCTTGTTGCCTATCGAAGGTACATATAAACAGAAAAAAATTGACATGATTCACTTGCTGACTGACTGCATATTGGAATGTGGCCATGTGTGATGAGAGCTTTGTAATTTGGATAGGGAACGGTTCTATTCGTTAATGCACTTCTAAATTGAAAATGAAGTGGATATACACCATCTCGAACATATCGTTTGCAAACTGACATCAATTTTGAAGCATTATGATGAGTTCTCTGTGGCAATTGCAATAACTAACATATTACAACAAAATATTTGAACTGGACGCTCGAACAGTGGAGTATTTCAGCCATCATGTCATACAGGAGTTCCCCGTTCGATCGGAATTTTTGAAGCAATTTTGTTAGAGTCTGGTGCAACCTAGCAATCCATTTATTTATAATGCTGATATACCGGCTCATAACTCATCATTAGTAGGATACAGTGGAGGAGGTGATTAACATTTTTATAGTTAGATTTCGCATAATTCACTAACAAAATGGGTCATGTGCATTAGGAATAATTATAAGAAGCTCTGTAATTTCCGTTACTTCATTTTCTCTGGGGTAATCCTATAATAACGAAAATCATACATACCGCCGTTTCTCTAAATGAGCCTCGTAAAATCATATTTTCAGAGCCTACCATATTGCACGAAGTTGCTTAGAATCATCATAATGAGTTCATTGTGGGCAATAGTACACCAAGTAGTCGTAGGTTTTGCTAAATTCATTGGATACTCTTTTAGTCAGAGGCTGTGAACCTTAGAAATGAAACAGCGTAGCTGTTGTATGTGCAGTGCTATGCAGCTGAGCGGGGAAAGCTTTATTATGCCTGATAATTGAATAAATCGTTGTGGGACTAGCTAAGGGTTGAAAGCCTTCACAGCATGGAATTTCATCAAACGAAGTTTCAGAATCACATTTTTTTGTATATGAATGAGGAAGGTCTCTTTCATATACAAAATACAATTGGGATGATGTATCTGGGTACTGCAGCTAAGACCAATAAAGTGGTCTTGAAAGTACGTATAAACTGACCAGTGCCTCCTCATTGTCTAAATAAACGTTGCCCATTTCAGGAATGGAGTATTCTATTTTATGTTTCGTTCGAGGATGTAACACGAGGGTCAATATATGGAATGTATCGTAAAATACCATGCCCTAGTGAATAAACCTACTATAACACACAATGGTGCATGTTCTTCAACGGAACAAATACCTGGACTTTATTGCATTCCAAGGGGAAGTTCTGAGAATATTCGAGACATGTTTTAGCTCAGCGTATACTACGCGTGAGGTACTTTTTTAGATGTTCTTTACGAAATACAGAATGTTTGAATAAGATAATATTCTCCTTGCAAATAATGGGAAATTCCATAATTTTATTTTGTTATTTTCAAAAACAAAAGCCGTATCTGGACTGCAACATAAAGGCGGAAATGCATTCGGATTCCACTTTTTGAATTCTCGATGAGCTTTCAGGCTTTGTCCCCGTTCTGGAAATAGTCAACTAGTCGTAGCATCATTTTATTGGCTTCCGCCAAAAAATAATCGTCCGGGGTTGGAACGTTGGCAAAAGTAGCATACATGTATTCTAGTGCTAACAATCCTGAAGAGTGTCTTCCGATTGGATACATCTAACGATCGATCATAGTCTATCCTAGGGTGTGGGATTAGGTTTGGGAATGATGGCTATTGCAAATAACATCCACCGAGAAAGTGCGTATGCTGCTGAAATAGGAATTAGAGAGCAAATCGTGTATTCAAAACCGAATATTATGTGATGTACTGTAGTTATAACATAATTACTGTTTTGTACGCCCAACGCGGACGCCTATTAGAATACCTCTTGTTCTATTTCTGAGCATTGGACGCCTATCTGAACACTGATTGTAGTACTTCAACCCGTTAACAGCTGCCGCGCCAAGTGTTAAAATTCAGTACAAGAGCTCGAATCTCGAATATTCAACATTCGAACACTGGTGTTCCGAATGTTACATGACTACTGGGATGCCCAAATGTGGAATTTTAGGTCCTTGTTGCCTATCGAAAGTACGGTACATATAAACAGAAACAAAGTTGACATGATTCACTTGCTGACTGACTGCATATTGGAATGTGGCCATGTGTGATGAGAGCTTTGTAATTTGAAAAAGGAACTGTCCTATTCGTTAATGCACTTCTAAATTTAAAATAAAGAGGATATACACCATCTCGAACATATCGTTTGCGAACTGACAGCAATTTTGAAGCATTATGATGAGTTCTCTGTGGCAATTGTAATAACTAACATAAAACAACAACATGTTTGAACTGAAGCTTCGAACAGTGGAGTGGAGTATTTCAGCCATTATGTCATCACAGGAGTTTTCTTTTCGATCGGAATTTGCAGAATATAGAACATGCTGCTAAAAATGGTGGTAAACTCTTTTTAGGCGAACTTGTTAGAGTCTGGTTCAAGCGAGCAATCCATTTTATTATAGGATATACCGGCCAATGGGTATTCCATCCATAACTCACCATTGGTAGGACACAGTGAAGGAGGTGATCTGCATTTTTATAGTTAGATTTCGCATAATTCACTCGATGACCGAGGGCTAAGAAAAATGAGTCATGTGCATCAGGAATTAATATAAGAAGCTCTGTAATTGTCGTTACTTCATTATTCTCTCTGGGGTAGTCCTGGAATAAAGAAATCATACATACCGCCGTTTCTCTATATGAGCCTCGTAAAATTATATTTTCGGATCCTATCCTATTCCACGAAGTTGCTTAGCATCATCATAATGAGTTCATTTTGGGCAATAGCACAAAAAGTAGTCGTAGCTTCTGCTAAATTCATAGGATACTCTTTTAGTCAGAGGCTGTGAACCTTAGAAATGAAACAGCGTAGCTGTTGTATGTGCAGTGCTATGCGGCTGAGCGGGGAAAGTTTTAATATGCCTAATAATGGGAGAAATGGTTGCGGGCCTAGCTGATGGTTGAGAGCCTTCATAGCGTGAAATTTCATCAGACGAAGTTTCAGCATCACATTTTGTTTGTATATGAACGAGGAAGGTCTCTTTCATATACATAATAGAATTGGGATGATGTATCTGGGTACCAGCTAAGACCAATAAAGTGGTCCTGAAAGTACGTATCAACTGACCAGTGCCTCCTCATTGTCCAAGTAAACGTTTCCCATTTCAGGAATGGAGTATTCTAGCTCATGTTTCGTTCGAGGATGTAACAAGAGGGTCAATGTATCGACATATGTATTTTTGATCTTCATAACATACGCTATTGAATAAACTCACCCACACGATGGTGCATGTTCTCCAGTAGAACAAATATCTGGACTTTATTGCATTCCAAGGGAAAGTTCTGAGAATATTCGAGAGATGTATACTACGCGTAAGGTACTTTATTAGATGTTCTTTACAAAATACAGAATGTTTGAATTAAATAATATTTTTCTTGCAAATAATGGGGAATCCCATAATTTTAATTCATTATTTTCCAACAACGAAATCCGTATCTGGGCTGCAACATAAAGGCAGAAATGCATTCGGATTACACTTTTCGAATTCTCGATTAATTTTCAGGCTTTTTCCCCGTTCTGGAAATAGTCAACTAGTCGTAGCATCATTTTATTGGCTTCCGCCAAAAGATAATCGTTCGGGGTTAGGACGTTGGGAAAAGTACATACAGGTATTCTACTGCTAACAATATCGAAGAGTTTTTCTCGATTGGATACCGCTAAGGATCGATTAGAGTCTTTCCTAGGGTAGGGATTATGATTGGGAATCAGGGCTATTTTTAATAACACCAACCGAGAGAGTGCGTATGCTGTTGAATTAGGAAGTAGAGAGCAAATCGTGTATTCCACACCGAATATTATTAGATGTACTGTAGTTATAACCAGATATCATTCAGCTCTGTCAATTCCAACCTTCACGTAGAAAAACTACTAAGTTGACTAAGGTTCTACAGTTCTACGTCGTTCGGGACAACATATGAATGGTCTCAAAGGTCAATTATCGCAATAATTTACTCCAGACAGACCAACTGCAACGTGCGAAAGGACATCCTGCCAATTTGTGGCAATAAATTAGGAGACGCTCAAGAGAAACGGGAATGAAAAAATGTTGATGGAGTTTTATATTTGCCGTTGCATGGTATCGCAATCTACGTTCAAAGCGTTCTGATTATTTCGCACAGAATACCGTACCGTCTATGTCTCATTTGGAATTATATGGACACTTTATAAATTCCATAGCTGTAGTGGTATATATGTCAAGGAGCTATAGCAAGAAGCCTATATATAGGAATTAACTAAATCAATGGGCGTAACATACTAACCTGCTTTATATAAGGCTCTCCCTACGGTCTGCGCTCCCGATTCATTGTGACTGATTTTTTTCTATTGACTTCCACTGAAGTAGTAACGAGAAAGTGCGATAAGTACCTGATGGAAAATTATTCGTAGGATCGATAGAGAACGAAATTGAGCTAAACGCAACACTATGCATGGGGTAACAATGAAGGTTGACAACGGGCGCTACCGAGGGGGATGGAAAAATAAAAGTACTCGAAATTGTCCCACTGATCCAGACCAGAATAAGTTTGACTCGAATTTAGGCATCCCAGCTGGGTTCCCCCATGAAATTATTATTCATGTTCCCAGGTTCCCTCCCCCGCAGCAACATTTTATGGCGATTAATGGCCAACCACACAACTCGACATCGCCATTTCAGTATGGTCCCTATTGTTTTTAGGTTTGGTCCAAGGTCATCTGGGGTCAACAGAGGCCAAAGTCTAACGAAAAGGTGCAGAGACTTCATATTTGGTATGTAGGTTAGCCATATTGAGTGCATGATCCCTATCGTGTTCAAGTTCGGTCCAAGGTCATCTGGGGTCAACGGAGGTCAACGTCTTAAAACCTTGTAAACTTGGTAACTAGTGAACGAAAGGGGGCAGAGACTTCATAATTGGTATGTGAGTTGGCCATGCGGAGTACATGATCCCAATTGTTTTGTTATTCGGTCCAAGGTAATCTGGGATCAACAGAGGTCAAAGTCTAGACATCTTGTAAACACGATAAGTAGTGAACGAAAAGGTGCTGATATTACGTACCTCGTATGCAGGTATGTCATATGAAGTACATGATCCCTATTGTTTGGGGCTCGGTCCAAGGTCATCCGAGGTCAACATAGTTCAACGTCTGGAAACCTTTTGAGCACGATAACTCATGACAAAGAGATGCATAGACTTCATACTTGGGTATGTAGGTATTGCTATTCAGTTTGGGAATGCTTTTTTGTGCCGCAAAAGTTCAAATAAGGCAAGTTTGTTACACTATTGCAAAAGACCGAGTGAGTCACTGTGTCTTTGGCACTCTTGTTTCTCCACAGAAGAGGTCAATTTGGTTTTTCGTTTTTTTGTTCTATTAATTAAGTGTGTACCTCGAGTTTTGTGTCTGGTCGATGGTAATCTGAGGTTGGCAGAGCTCTGGAATTCGTCGAGCATGCATTTGCTGCGCTAGCACTAACCCGATCGTGTCCACATTAACCAAGTTTTATTAGATTCTAAAAAATTCTGAAATTACATAATAATTGCATATGTGACTCAAATGACCTTGTTAACAAATGATGTCTGCATCCTTCAAATTTTTCATTTCATGCCGGAGGCAAATGGAACCAATACGATATTGCGGGTGTGTTTGTGTTTGTGTGCGTGTGTGTGTGTGTGGCACCTTGTTGTGAACACGATAACTAGGGAACAGAGGAACTAAATATGTTCATATTCGGCATGTTGGCTGCAATTAGGGTGGGGGAGAACCCTATCGTTTTTGTCATTTAGGGTCACAGTAAGACGATCCTTACGGTATATATCCTGATAACGAAACATTTTATGACGACAGCCTAATGAAAAGTTCCGCTAGTCTGTGTAAACTGCATCTGGTGACATACTTTGACCTCATTTGACCTTCTCACCTCATTCAAACTTTTGATCGTGTAACCTCCGGGACATTTTTTGTGATAACTGGATCCGTTTTGTTTAGGCACACCATATTGTCAATAGCACAATTCTTCTGCAATGCCCCTGTTATCTCACGTTATCAATATACATGTGAAAGGTCGGAGCAGCGCGAACATTGAGCTATTATACAGAATATCATATTCATAATAGACAGTAACAACTTGTCATTTAACCCTTATTTGACCTATTAAACTCATCTGACATCTTCGATGTGTGACCCTGGAGGCTGAATTTTGTGATGACCAGATTTGTTTCGTTGAGACAGAACACACATATAAGAGCATATGCGGTATGTTTTGGAGGTCATAATCTGAGGCTGGAACAATAAGTCATACTATATGTATTAACGTTGAAAACACGCTTTTTGAAAAAGTACTATTTGTATTCATCCATAGGCCTATCTGTTACTTCAATGTCCTCTTTAGTATCGGCAGCTCCGACAATTCTATGACAATGGATCCAAAGGCTGCAAGATGCATAGTTACCTGATATATGATCTGGAAAGTATATGATTACGATGTGTATTACCTGATGTTTGAGCCTTTTAAAAGAACCGCGTGTGCATCGTCAGTGTATGACATCTCTCGTGTCGCCTGAGGATCCGCTCTATCCTGTTTCAAACCCTTTACCTTTTATTTCACCTGCATTACAGTAAGCTCAACCACGATGATGTAATTGAATTGTTATCACTTTGAGATCTACATGTGACAAGTCTGGTTTATCAAAACGTAAATTACACCATCTTTTGTGAAAAACATTAATTATCGAGACACCTTGACGATGTAAACAACCAGTTGATGCATCGGTAACGGAGTGCTACATTTGTTTGGGGACAGTAACAGGTATCGGCTTCCGTTGAAAGCTTCGGCGTTGTTACCGGGAGTTCATCAAAGTAACCTAGACATAAGTTAATGGTAAGTGTTCTAGTAAGAACAAGGCCATATTGCGGAAATGGGGGAAGGCTTCGCTGTACCTGCTAAACTAGTGCAGAGGTGAAATCATAGAGGGGTTGGTTAAGGTGAACTGTTTTTAATCAAATCTCTGACAAAAACCGCGAAAGTCATGTAGGCCAAACCAACGAGTTTTGCCACTAATTAAACCCTGAATGGGTTATAATCCGTTGAGGTAGCTCCGAGGCAAAACGGAACTTGTATTTGATTTATGAGGCAACCAAATTCCGGTAGCACGATCGCAAATATCCAAATGAAACAAAAAAATTACATTTTATTTGAAAGCCGCCAACGAGATGCATAATATAGGAATAATTAGTGTAGAGTGTAGACGCTATTCTAAGCAGAAATAGTTTTGCAACAATTCCTGAATAGGATGAAAATTCCACAAGTTAGAGTGAACGTTGTAGCCTATTACCATATTATCTCGACCCCATGGTTATTGCACATCATGCTACTTCTAACTATCGCATACAGCTGCCAAGATGCGCACAGCTTTGTGGACGGAGTGCTCGGTTTACTTGAATATTTATGCTTTTTCAATATTTTTCGGATCAAATAACTTGCAAGCCTTCCCGTCCTGGGCAATTTCAAATAGGGCATAATGTCAATGGACAAGTTTGGATACAGTAAGTGTTGTAAAAACACAAAAAATAAATAATTAGGTAGGCGAATTGTAATAACTATTAATTCGTAGTTGCAACAGCTCCTACTCTTGATATAATTTTGAAGAATGTCACTAAAGTACCTACTTGATTTTTCATCTCTCGGTAATTCCTCTGATTCGTATGGTGTTCATGTGACTTACAGACGGACTTCATCTAAGAAAAAGCACGGATCCGAAACACTGTGATGATACCTGCATATTGTCAGGAATAATGCAGGTCCATAGTGTTAATGCTACGATTGCTCTCTAAGTTTGTATACTAGCTGCAAGTGTCTATCAACCTCGCATTTCTGTGATCGAGATATAGTATCCGAGAAACGCACTCTAATAGAGCCGATACATTTTTATGACAACCACCCCCATCCCACAATACCGACAGAACCTATTTTCATACCTGCGTCTGTCAAAATCGAATGGAAATAGGAAATACAAAAGTATATGTAGAAGACATCACAGGATATCCTTACTTATTCTAATAATTTATATCACTGAAATATTATTGGGGTTATCTGAAATTATTTGAAAGGTCGACTAGTACTGTTATTGAGTGTGTTATCTTGATAAATTCATTGGTGTAACTATGATATAAACATACATTAAACTGTTTATTTTCACTAATAATAGGCTGAATAGAATCAATATTGTTTGTCTAGTAAACCTTTCCAAATCTAAAATCTTATTATAGGGTCGATTGCTTGGATTCAGGAATGTTACGTCGTGTCCCGTTACTATTCAAGTAAATGTTTATAACATATTCTAAATACACACAGTTTGATCATCAATCCCACATGTAATTCCCGCAGGGTCTCTTCTTCTCCCTAAATATAATGGCAACATATTATGGATTATTGTACGGTGCTTGAAATTGGTTCAATGGAGGAAAACCATGGTTCCAAGGATTTTTTCAGATACTGGTGTCGGGAAGACGTGCAGTGTCGTCCATAACATGCGGCATGATAGCAAAATTACACTGATGGTTAGACATTTTGTCAACATTTTTGTTGACCTACTGGATAGATTGAAAGCTTTGGATACTGAGATTTGAGTAGAAGATCAATAAAGCCAAGATATTTAATTTTCTTTCTCTTTCGCATCTATTCTACCTTTGGATTTGTATTTGAGACGTTGCCAGGCGATTGCCTAAAAGCCCCTATAAACTCATCCATTGATCAGTCGTGTACATGAGACTTTATTAGCATAACGTCAATATTTCAAATCGTCATATCTATTCGAGCCGTTCGTTAATATGATTTCCCATGTACCGCCCTTTAGGTGCCCACTAATTCTCAACTGGTACGAACAACATCATTGGAACTAGAACTGTTCACCAATATAATAGATTTTGTTCTGTAGTTGAAATTCCATATCAGTGTTTATTGAGCTTTCATATAAGTGCAATTTGGGAGTCTCGACATGGATCAAATACATATACCCTACCATCTATGCGATACAGAGGCAACTGCAAAACTTGAACACATCCCACAAAATAGTTCACAAGATACGAGAAGCAGTTCTTATTTGTTCATAATTTACCATCTGTTCTTCTTTCAAGGCGTACATAGACATTATACATCGCGCGGAGTTTAACATATTGCATTTGTATCATACCTGACTCATGCAGTCAATGATGTAATGTACTATACGATGTGATGAGTGTCATCCTGCATGTGTGTCGTCAGCTGCAGCATATACATACAATAAATCTACGACATAAGGTCCCGTCAGTTATTAGAGGCAATAATGTTATTTATTTGCACTGCTTTATATGAAAGAAATTGGGTAGTGCCCAATCATCTCCAATGAGATGTCGCTGTTCTAACGGCAAACCGCCATTTCAACAGCGAACCAATACTATTTCCGAAAAATCAACAGTCTGATTAGCCTTTGCAATCTGGTGCGTAAGAGCATTTCTACATGTTTATATAGCAGAGCTAGCTATAGGTAATTCTACATGAATATGCCTTGAAGTTCTGTTCTTGATAATATGTAATAAAGTTTAGTAAGCATAGTTCCGGGGACAATTGACTAAAACGCCGCGTAATATCAGTTACTGATTAACTCAGTGGCCTACAAAAAACATATTTGTTATTAACTTCATTCATAACCAGGGATTTTGTCGCTGGTAAACCAATGTTCTCCCCAGGATCCCTGCACATATAAAACATACAAAAATGACAAGCGAAACACATAAATAAATATATATAAATGAAATGATACATACCCAAAATCTCAAAACATACACTATGAAACTTAGTCCTACAATAAAGTTGGAAGATCTCAGAAAGCCAGGCCATTTCTGATTGCACATTTTAACTTCAATTTAAATGCACAAGTGTTATTGTACATACGAATCTGCCGAGGCAGCGCATTCTATCGATTGATCCCGTGGCAAGTTAGATTACCTCGCTCCCAGTTAGTGAAGGATGGAGGAAGGCAGAAATCACCAGAGGCTGGAGCTCCTATAGCGCATTCCATCGAGGAGACATGTACATACATATTACAGAGATAGCCAGGAGCAACTGCTATGTTAATCTTATGTATAAATTCCTGGCGATAATAATTTCATTTCTGCTCCAGGGATCCTGGACAGAGCTGATAGAACATCAGCTGTGGATGCGATCCTATAGCAGATCCAAGATAATCAGACCAGTTCTAACTTGCAAAGATATCAGACCTTTTTTATACTTGGCACAAGTGTTTGACCAAATACAACTAGCCTAACTATTACACATCATAATCCTGTATTTATGTAGAAGACAATTTCTAACTCTACCAAGCACCCCAAGACTGCAAGAAATTTGCTTGCAAATCAGGGATTATATAGTCTTTTGATGGTAAGGTACTGTCCAAAAGCACCCCAAGGCACTCCAAGGCATCAACCTGTTATATATCATGCGAGTCATGGTAAGTATGAGCCCCTTTCAGCATGGTGGGTGTTTTTTACATTCAAAGTCAGTTTGTTTCCGACCAACCACTGGCTAATCAGATCCAAATTAATAAAGAGAGCTATAGATGACAGCTGTGTCATCTGCATATGATATTACATGGCTTTCACTTGCATCAGATTGAAGATCATTTATGTGAACAAATATACTTCCTAGCTCTACCAGGCATTGCAAGGAAGGCAGTAAATTGTCTTGCAAATCATATATACTAGGGTATTTGAATGTTAGGGATACTTTTGGTCTTTTCCTACATGCAATGTCAGTTTGTTTTCGACCAGCCAGTCGCCCACCAGATTTGAATTAGTATAGTGAACCTGCTGTATGCCACATATCTTCTCAGAGCTATAGATAACATCTGTGTCATCTGCATATAATATTACCTGGCTTTTCCTTGCAGCAGATGGAAGATGATTGATCTCTGCAAAACGATCTTAACAGTCTGATTTCTGCCTACAAGATAAGAGCCAATGAATCTCATGCAGGGTCAACAACTCCATTGGATCGAAGTTTGTCAAGCAAGATATCATGATCAACTGTATCAGAAGCTTTCTTAGAGTCAAGGAACAAGATACCAGTGTACTTTTTTTCCCACGGGCAACATTCTTGTTGGAAAAAAATCATCAACCACATAGCTGTAGTAGTTGAGTAACCAGGTCTGAAGCCTGATTGTCATGTAATAAGGAGTTGGAGATAAGAGCCAATGAATCTCATGCAGAGTCAACAACTCTATTGGATCGAAGTTTGTCAAGCAAGATATCATGATCAACTGTATCAGAAGCTTTCTTAGAGTCAAGGAACAAGAGACCAGTGTACTCCTATTTCCCACGGGCAACATTCTTGTTGGAAAAATATCATCAACCACATAGCTGTAGTAGTTGAGTAACCAGGTCTGAAGCCTGATTGTCATGTAATAAGGAGTTGGAGATGAGAGCCAATGAATCTCATGCAGAGTCAACAACTCCATTGGATCGAAGTTTGTCAAGCAAGATATCATGATCAACTGTATCAGAAGCTTTCTTAGAGTCAA
>JAUOBX010120157.1:0-12607 GCA_032360705.1 Eupentacta quinquesemita
TTCCCGCGATTGACGTCCATGGCAATCACTTGGTGCTTTGGGAATACTTTCCTCCATAACCGTCATTCAGGTCACTGCATTTGGATATCTGCATAGGTTCACTAGCTAATTGCCATCGATAATGGAGAATAGGATATCTATTTGTCACCTGAGGCTAAGTGGCGAATGGTTGCGGCGAGTTTCAGTCCTGGTTCCAAAGCCTTCCTGTAGTTGGTATCTTAATTGTTTGGGTATTGTAGGACCAACTTGAGTAACTCATCAAACATTTCAGGAGGCATTCTGAGGAAATTGAACAAGAGTGCCAATGGCACAGTAGCTCACTTGGAATGTGTACATTTGTTTCACTAGTGCAATCTGATGAGGAAACACTGATTGAGCTAACATGGGTGTCATGATGGCATTTGGGACCTTGGACCAAGAAGTCCTGAACATCCCAAAAGTATGGTTATTAGTGGACCATTGTGACCGTTATTTCTGATGAAAGGTTCATAGTAGGCCTTGGGCCAGAAATTTGCAGACACCCCCTCCCCCCTACCCCCTGGTAAGGTGCCAAATTCACAGAATCCGCAGTGTGAACAAGAATTGTTATTACACACCTCAATGATAATTTCCTTCTGCATGTCACAGTAGTCCATGAAGACGAACGCCTTGGAAACGACCAAACAGACAATATGGGTAGCTGGTTAAGTCAGCTGATCTCCGCTTAGGAGTCCGGTCAACACATGTTCCATGACGTGTAGTCCTGGAGCCAGACGCTGGATGATGTTGATTCGTTTGGACTAGGGCGGGATCGACCCGTTTCGGATTGCTTTGTTGAGTTCCCGACTGAACCCCCTTTCCTTCTCCTTTGTGAGTTCTTTCAACTTCTTCGGCATCATCGTTGAACGTGTAACAAATCAGAGTCAGATGGAGGGCCTATACAGCAGCAATAAAGTTTCCAAAAGACTCCACAGGCTTGTCAGCGATGAAGGCGTTAGCTAGCATCTTCTCGGTCATCTGGAGTTGGCCGGTAACACTCTGGGATGAAAAGCAAAATCCTGTCAAGTAGTACTTGGCCTCAGTCCATTGTGGCAATGAGTCTCGCCAGTCGCTGAACCTACAGTAAGTGGAACAGCGGATAGAAAGTGGCGTGTCTTTAGGAATCTTTCTCTCTGATGTCGCAAGAGTTAACAACGCTTCCTCGCCAGAAAAAAGCTCGCACAACAACGAGGCATCTGCAGTAGGGTCTCAATCAGTCTTCAGTAGCTTGTACTGGACATCATATACCTCTGAGGAAAGGAGAAACCCCTGCTTGTCCTCAACCAACTTCTTCAACAATCAGAGGGTGAGGCTTCCGCGATCAAAAATGATATGAGTTATTTGTCCTCGATGAGCTGGTTGAGCGAGCTGGGGGCTGCCAATCTGCTTGCCTGCGATTTCCCCGACAAATTCAGGACACAAATTGTCAAGGTGGGCAACGCGGACAGTTGCTGTTCATTGCCGTGGCCTCATGCCGAAGAAAGGCTATGTCCTGCAACAAATCCTTGCATAATCCAGTGGCGTCATTGTTCATAGATCAGGAAAATTCTCATTTTCTCATTTTGGCCAAATTCAGGTATAAGCCCGCTTGATGCATTGTTATCACTGAAGAAATAGAAACTCTACAAACCTCTGGCATATTTGCCAGCCTTTGAGGGGGGGGGGGGGCTGATTGGTTTCCGATAGTGTGTGACCTGCTTCTCAAGATAAACTTCCACAAGTTGTACGATGTGCACAAATCATGAGTGCGACATTCTGAAATACTCAAAGAACTTATCCCCCATGTGAGGATATTCCCTCTTAGTTGATGAAATTTACTTCTTCTCGTTTATATCACCTCTTTCGCTTACTTCTCCTATGCAGCAACATCAGAAGTAACATGTCTCCTTCATCGAGGTCTATGCATGGCATCAATTCAAAGTGAGGAGTTCACGTTGTCGATATCGTGCGGAGTTCGATCGCTGCAGTGTGACTGTGTGACCGCTAAGATTTAATCGTTATCGTTTGGCCTATAGTTATCGCTGCCGTTTGACCAGGGCTCAGCTCTATTGTGAACTGGCTCTCTGTGACTTGGTCATGAGTATAGTCGATCCCCGCTGGTCTTTCCACTGGAGCGTCCTCCCGGACAAACTTCAAACCTCCTGCCAAGATTTAATGCCTTGCACAGTTATAGACATACCCCTCGGGTGAACAATCAATCACAGTTGGGTATTGGCCTTAGCTAGACTACTAGGAATATGCTTTCCGATTAAGGTAAAAATAGCACATTTAAAGGACATCCACAGATCATTGGTAGTTGAGTTAGTAATCAGATCGTCTGTGATAGATCAGCAAAGGTTTGCATATCTTTGTTATTCAGTTCGAAATTTCCCTTTTTATAGAGATAGACTTTTCGCCGAGAGATTTTTATTCTCTGTGGTTTTAGCAGTACATCCACTGAAACAATGTCATGGTCTCCAAGACCAGGGATGATGTCCACATTTTGAACAAATGATGGTGTGTTGGTAAAAATCAAGTCTAAAACGTTCCCATCCCTAGTTGGAGAGAGGACAACCTGCCTAAAATTATAATCCATTGCCAAGTCTAGAACTTGTTTACTGACCGCCGGGTATCTCCCACCTGTTTTGAAGCAGTTGCTTTCCCAGTCGATGTCCGGGAGGTTGAAATCACCGGATAGCCAGACGTGGCTGTTTCGGGGGACTCTTTGGAGAATTTGTTCCAATTGATTGATACAATCCTGGTTAGACTTCTTACAACCTAGTTCGGGTCTATAGAAAGTGCCGAAGTACACTGCCTGACTACCTTTCATATGGATGCTAGCCCATATTGATTCGCACTCCGACGAGAGTTCTGGTTCTTCCTTTGCTATCAGATCATTCCTCACGGCCAGGAAAACACCACCGCCAACGGTTACTGTTTCACGATCTTTCCTAAAAATTTGGTAGGATGCTGGTAGTAGCTCATTTGAGAAAATTGATTTATCAAGCCAAGACTCTGTAGCAAAAATCACATCAGGGTTTTCCTTTTCGACCAATGCTTGAAAGTTTGGGATTTTGTTCCTGATACTTTGGAAATTTATGTTCAGAAGCTTCAGCGGTCTTTGCATAGTCTTTCTCTTACTAGATTTATTACCTAATGGTCTGTGACTATTCCTCCTTTCCGAGTCCTTATTTTTGTTAGGACTAGATGTATGCATAGGGCTGCTAGGATGTTCATAACCTGTATAATCCAGTGAAGATGTATGTGATAGTTCATTGGTTCCATCCACTAGGTCTAATCCCTCAAATGAGTTTGATGTTGGCAGGGACTCCAAAAACAATGATGAATTTGTGAAGTTGGGAATACCACACTTGAAGCAAATCCATGAGTATGATTCATGTCTCATATGTACCGAATATATGTGATCCCTCATGCCAGTACACTTGTTATGGTACCAAACCATACACTCTTCACATTCCATGGCTTTTTGATTGACGTTGACATTTTTGCTGCATACTCCACATGGATATTTTGGGCCTGGACCTGGATTAAGTTCAACGTCTCCTGAGATGAGCAGGGCTAACAGGATGTGAATAAACCTTGCTTTCAGTTTGTTTTGGGGGGTTGGCACATGACCCTTCCTGAGGACGTTCTTTTTTGTTGTAGCAGATATATGGAACAAACTCTCCCGGGTGTTCATAGTGGCTGGGGTAGTAGAGTTACTTATCCGTAAACAGTAGGGGAGGTCCCTTTCTCTGCTCGAAGTCCAGAAGGCTTATCCAAGCAATCAGGAAAGCGGTGAATAAAAATGTTGTAAAGCATAAATCCATGTTGTGGCGTGAATCCATCTTGAAGTCTTGAAATATAAGTCCAACAAAACATGACAATTTCACTGAACTGGGGTCTGTGGAGGATTAGGCCTAACCAAGTTGATCCAAATATGAGTGAACGTTAGTAAGTAATCATGTACAGTACAGTGTGTAACTGTGCCACACCCGAGCTGGGAGCCTCACCAAGTAATTCCTGATACTACAGTACGTTAGTAAAGCATGTCGTGACTGCGTCACACTGGCGAGTACAATTCAAAGTTTGAAAAGTTATCAAAATACAGCTAAAATCCTCTATATAACGGCTCAAAACGCTTCTCTAGAGTTTCTGGTACTACGTAGTCCATAAAACAGTGAAAAGTCCAAGTTAAAAGGGAATACTCTCATGAAAGTGAAGCTAAAAAAAATCGCGGTAATGTATACTGCTGCCACGTAGTCTTTGGTGTTTTCTGAGTGCATACGTGGTGCTTTGAACATATATTAGCTAATGAGGCGCGCTATTTGAGACGCGGCCTTATTTTTCGTATTAAGCATATTCCTTCCAAATGACCTGATGTTTCATGTGTATTGTAGGTACCTGAATTCCAATCATCCAGTATCATAAGAACCGATTGAAATGCAACATCGTGTACACTGAGTGACTGTCTATAGGTTCGTATCACTTAGCAATGGCAAATAGGCTCAGATAATAGTATTGAAAGATAATCAGTTATTCCTGGTCATTATATACTGATTCAAAGGCATTGTAATTCATCAGCTGTAATAATTGCCATATGGATGTTCATACAATTTGTTATGTATAGCAAAATTGACAACCAGGCGAAATCAAATACGGACCATTTGAGGCTAGGATTTCTCATCCACCATTTGGCAACTTTAACAGCCTGCTAAAGTGCAAATGCAAACACGAGTTCATTATACTACTTTAAGGCGTTTAACTCTCCGTTACTTGGGCAATTCGAGAGTACAAGCTCTCGCATCGTCGGGAACAGGCAGTAGCGAGGATTGCTGACATTTTACCATAGAAAAACAGTGCCAGGACGCTGTGGTCACCAAGGAAGCCGAAATAACATTAATACCGGTATCATTTGGACCTGTTCATATTTCGTTACAAGCTAGGCTTGAGTGAAGTCATCCCGCTGTTCCGGTTAGTGATTATTATCACGTGCAGAGTAGATATATAGGTTTCAATACCCTGCTGTATATAGGCCACTGACCTCGTCGACCTACTGTACATCGTGAATGCTCTGAGGTGAAGAGAGTAATCATTTAACACTAATAGCGAGCCCGAAGGAACCAGATAATGATAATTCTGATGAATATTGCTCATGTCAAGAGAGATTTCTAGGAGAAGATGCAAAAAAAACGATGAACTATCGAAGTGAATATGAACACAACTATACATCTCCCTCCTTGTGTTATTTACCACCAAGCAAAACCTTACGCGATAGAAAATGCAACCAATATAGTGAATTTCATTCACAATACAAGTCAATTTATCGTGCTGGGTGTCATGATGATTCCGAGAATACCAACTAAATAATACCTGTACATCGATGGGTTATCCAACAATCTATCAACGGTTCACAATAAGACAGCGACATCCTCGGGGGCAAGCGAGTAGGGTAATACATCTATCAATTCGACTCCCTGTTGTAAATACTGTCAGATACTTGGCCAAACGGAGATTGGAGATTATAAGGTTTTACTGTTCATTTACATCTCTCCCAGCAGTTGTTGCCCTCATTGCATAATAATGAGTTCTATGAATGTTATATGAATGCTAATCAATCATCTTGACGTGCTTCGCCATGGTAAACGGCAGTAAGATGGGATCAGGGCGCTGCATGGTCTATGGCACACATCACTGTAGTATTGGCGATCACATATCAATATTTTCCAAATTATCGATGGTGTGTGGGGATAGTTATTTCATTTGCCATAGAAAGGGGAGAAAAGACGGACTTATACTCCTAAAATTATAACGCATTGTTGTTAACATCGATTGTCAGTCGATGACAACATCATTTCAGTAACTCAGAAGTCCTAATACCAGAATACCAGCTTTTTTATTTTTCACAATAGATTTGAGTGTCCAAACTGTTACCCAGCCCTAACAGCTGACAACATACGTAACTCAATTATATGGGCTACACAACGAGTTACATAGAATTGTACGGACATACCACACCACTTCGAGAAAGACCATGGTCTGCCAGTGGTTGTCCACATTTTTCCCCAATATTAGGGTCTTGATGCACCGAATCAACAAACAATACAACAAAAGCGTCAGTAACAACATGTTGAGCCCAGACCCAAATATGTTGACATTCAACACAAACAAAGATTAGATATAGCGACGGTTGTTCCAAACCGTTGATGTAACTACAGGATGGTCTCTAGTGCCATACACAATATTTTCAGCAAGTCCAGGATAAAGAGAGTAGTTCAGGTGAGTAGCCCTGCTACCGAATGCTAGACTTTGTAACTAAGTAAAGCCTAAGTGAAGAATATAGTAAAGCTGACACCAATCGGCGAAATGGTCTGGTGGGACGTGCGACTGGAGTTCATTTTCAGCGTAACTGCGCAGCAAGTTGATACATGCAGTCATTGTTAGTTGGTTGGATAGTTGGTGTTAATTAGGCAACTAATACCTACCGATAAGTATATTAGGATGATGATAGTTGTTATGATTGCTCAAAAAAGCGAATAATGTGGTACATATTGGAAATCCTTTCGATGAAATATTGTCAAATGTACTGGAAATGCATTCAGGGAAAGGATTGGCAGTTGATATTGGGCTGACGATCAATCCATGCAACCGCACACACCTTTTGGCTATGCATAACTGTTCAATCATTACAGTACTTCCAGCCCTTTATTTTGTTGTAGCTAATATCCCATAGCCTATACATTCCAACTGAATAATAGGCCTAAGTGGTGACCTTTTCGCAAATGGTTTCTCCGTGTTTATGGCTATTAGGAAAATTCACCGCCGTTTTATTTGTTAATAAGTATTTATAATAGAGAACATAAAAGAAGCAGCATTGGAAGTTTCACGACTGGAAGTTCATATTCATATCCAGCCAACGTATTTAGCTGACTTGAAATGATATATGACGAACAGACGAACTAGGTCAGCCTAGGCCAAAGTGCGATTAAAATGTGTCGAGCCAGTAGTGCAGGCGCTTCGACGCGTTCAGCGCGATAATGCATCGAGAATCTGAGTTAATGATTGTGAAATCATGTGGTTCACGCGAGGAATCATTAGAATATGTAGGGTATTAATGCGATCATCTGACCTCAGTGTTCCACTTCTCGACTGGTTTTGTAATTAGGAATAGTGAGTTGTACGGTGTATGAAAAAGCTGTATCTATGTTGCCATACGTCAAAGCCATATTTCACCGATTATATATTTTCATGTTACATACAGATTGGTCTATTGGGTAACCTAATTTGTGGCAACTAGTCCTTAGTAACGAAAGATATACGACACCACAAAAATGCCAGTCGTTGTGGCTTGTTGTATATGGCATATGGGCAGGCAGAGGCATATTGCTGTTTTCCGAATGCACAAAGTCCCACCTTGGGTGTGATTGCCTAAGTCGCATAAGTTTTGGGAATGAGACCTCTTATTCTGTTGTACTCCTATCTTTGGGTAGTCAAACCCAACTGTCCAATATTTCAAATTAGAACCACACTTTAGCAGAGCGATGTATCAACAGTATCATGCGATCGTAACGGTCAAATATCCACTGTCGCATAAGAAGTGTTTAGTATCGCCATCCTGTGCATATTTCTTAGGCTACAAATGTGCTGTACCAAAGTTTATTGCATGGAAAATACACGTCATCGCATGTGTAATCAACTTATAATAATTGCTGATAGTCAAATGAATATACCATTATACTAGACGGCCAATATGATGTCACTCGCCACTTGGTCACTGATGGTATTTAGGCTATCAGGTGTATTGACGGGTTATAGCTAGGCACCAGGTCTGCTCCTATTTGTCTCCCAGGGTCGATCATTTTGCTGGTAGTACTATTTGAACAAATCACTGACTGTCAATGACCGTTATTCAAAATAGCTGTCAACCTGACTATTTATTAAACTCCCAGTGACATCTGATGACAATTACGTCCCTGCGTAGAATGAGAGTAGGCTAAATGAATCGTTGACGATCTAATTCACCACGATAGCCAAATGTATGGTCAACAGGAGAGCAATACCAATTTAAAAATCGAGTAATATGGGTGCTTTAATTGACTTAACTTAAAAGAATCACGCAAAATTGAGCTTAGTCACAATTGGTCACATTATATTGCATTCCGGAAGTAGATGAAGAATTATCATCGCGTTAACTGCTAAAATCATAACGCGGAGAAATGCACAATGCGACATACTGCACCACGAAGGAGGCAGACAGACAGAATTCTACATCGTGCGGTCATTTTGGACTCATCAATTACACAAACAGGCATGGTATTCTATGATTTTTGGATAGGTTAGATTCGCTGTGAGTCGATCAGTTGAATTAGCGGGATGAGCTGTGGTAATAGTCTATTTGTTGCATTTTAGTATAACTAAGGCCTACATTTCAGTGTTAATAAAACATATTCGGTTCAGACTGAAGATCCTGAATAGACGACGTGAATAGTATCTACATGGGACAATAATGCCGATCAACCAGTGACAAAGCATCTTTCAGAAGGATATTTTTGCACGGACAAGAGTATCTGTAAGCATCATGTATTATTCGCAATGTTAATAGTACTGCAGAGCACGTAGGTACATATTGAAGTCATGTTCCACACATGCAATACATAGGCACGTATATGTTAAAGTAGAGAGTGCTGAGATCGTGAGATAGATGAAATCGTGGAATGAATGAAATAACTCAATACACAGCATACAGATCGATGGAAACTGGTTTTGCTGCTCATAATCGAAGTGGGAGCGACGAATAGACACATCTTGCATATTGTCAGGATTGTACAGACGACTATCCCGGAGATACTGTTCGGTATCACTGCAAAGACGGAATTATTTTGTCCAAGACATCTTGTAGAGGTAATACAGATAATGATACAACATGATATAATACAATATCATATACCATTCATACACCTGTTCAGTTAGTGATTGCTCTGAATCTATTGATAACGGGGAGAAAATGGCCAATACCAACGTGCAGCAACTCTACCGCAAACAGGATAGCATCTATCTTCAAAAAGCAGGTTTCTCCCCCAGAGAGAGGTTACAACCTGTCAGTGATGTGTATTGGTATGCCTCCAACTCGAGAAGCCAAGTGATGATGAAGACACTTCAGAACAATTCTCAGAGGATTTAGTACGTTGTCGTGGAACATCATTAGACATATAAAGAGTAGTGGGAATGTTGGGCCTGTCGTTCAAACTGTCAAATATCGGCTCGATATTTAGGTAGTTTGGTGGTAGAATCTATGATTAATAGTACACCCAGTTGCAAGGAACATTGTTGAAAAGGAGTGATCTTAGCAGAACGTTGTTTTGCATTCACGATGTAGGTTACCACCCCGGTTATAAGAGGTGGGGCCTAATAGCTCCGATACCCATATTCTAGCTTAGATAGTATCACTGCCGTCTATAGTATACCTCCTTTTTTTTAACATGCACAGCTTGTCATAAGCGATTCAATTCCCTCCATCCCTCCAAGTTTACTTCAGCGTCATGTTTCTGTTCTATTTCCATGGTTATCGTAATGTACAATTATAGATCATCCCTACATATTTATGGCGCAGCCGATGGCCCCAGTTTCAAAATGTTTGTCACTGAATAAATATGATTCGTCTACATGCCAACTAATGCATATCCGCTATTGATAAAAACCGGATTCGAGTAAAAGTTCATATAAACATCGTGAATTCTCCTACTAAATATTGGAGTCACATGTGACACACTGACTGAGGAAGGATGCATCTCTGCATCGGCTGCTATTCGACCAGTATTGTCAGAAAATCAAGATGCGGGATGCCACCATGACATATATACCTGTTATTTTTTGTTTCTCTTCTATATGGTGACACAGTGGATCCATTATGGCGAGCCGTCAGATGACGAGGTCTATGACTGATATGAATCTCGATCTGCTCGCATGGGATTACAGCTGATCAATCGGGCGTAATTAGAGCGGAAAGGAATGGGGCTGGGCAATTACATACTGATGTTATCGTACATTCAGGTAGTATGGGGTACGATGACGATTAGCCTTAAGCAAGACAGCTAGAGTTACGCTGAAAGCGGGTCTACTCACATTGTTGTACGCATATTTGTGATAATTCGACTCCCTCAGTAGCGATCAGTGCCGTTTATCTTACATGAACTATATCAGGGAACTCTATTTACTACTGGGAGTATATCTATGATACCATGTGTTACTGTTTCTTCATTTCGTGGGGACTGTATGTAGTCTCTGCCTAAATGGCTAACGAATCCTCGAATATTTCTACACGTTTCGGGTGAAAAGGCTATGAATGATGAATTTCAAGTTTACATAGTTAGTACCTGAATATTGTTCTCCAGGGTACAGTTGAAGAACCAACTGCAATTCACTCAAATTGGCACGAAATTACAACTACCACGTCCAAATGTGCGAAATCAGAAACTAGGCCGAAGTGACGAATCGACGAATGGGTATTAATAACGGCAGATGAACCACTCCTCTCTCAACTCCACTCCAAACCACTTAGAAATGACCTGCTCCTATGAACATCCTACGCTTAGTGGTTGTTGAAGTCACCGTTGTCGAAAGATCTCAGGGGAATGGTGGGAAACGTATAAAACGAAAGAAGGCTAACGTTATATTCGTTCTTGTAAAAGAACATCATATGTGGACACTTTGCATTCCAGCATACCTTTATCACGATGTTAGATCTTGAATTTCACACTCCCATCATATTGACCAATCATGTCATTGTACCAGAGCAGGTATTTTAGATCAACATGGCGTTGCATTTATTGCGCTACCATCGCTCAGTCAAATGAGACATGTTTGCATAAAACATTCACATCCACGGGAGCTTTGCACTCCAGGGAACGAACATATTCAGTTTCAAAGTTCCAAGGCATGAACATTCAAATGCAAATGGTATCATTTTATTCATTGTCATGTTGAGATGAATAAATTGAGTTCATGAACCAAGGTTACGTCACACTGAGAGCGGGTTCGTGGGAATGGCAGTTGGTGACTATATATACTGATATAAAATGACATCGTTCACCTCGAATATCATGATATATTATGTGTCAAGTTAGGTTCGTATTCATACAAATGCGGATTCGGTATAAATATTTTAGTTTTTTTTCATTGGATATCTGTGAGTAGGAAATATCTACTAGATGATAAAAAATGGTCGAACCACATATATATACCAACTCATATATGAATAGGCGTTTAACATTGGATACATCGTTGTTTACTGCAGTGGATATGTATGCTGTTCTCCTGAGTGCACATTCCATTTCAATTGTTGGCCTCCATAGAGCTGTTCGCTAACCAAAAACAGGTTTCTGTGTTTTGATCCACACGGATATGACTCCAATAGAGCTTTGCTAAATCTCTATCAGTGTGAGTGGAATAGGTGTTTTAGGCTGCTATAGAGTAGGCCTGTGGAACGCATAACCGAAATTATACGATGTTTTTCCCTACTTGACAATAAACTAGGCATCTTCGTGTAATGTCAATTGCATGCCATGTATTGACACTACATACATCGATAGACTTGTAGTTCGGGGTAGTTATAGAGGAGGTATTCATAAAGTTGCCAGCCTTTGCCCTGATGGCAAGTCGTCGATCAGTATTTGTCATACCCCAAGTGTTATCGACCTAATTGTAAAACAAACAATGTCGTTTGTATCAATTTTTCTTAAAATAGAGGTTAACGAATGGGCGAAAAATAGGCGACTGGTACTTGCGGCTTGAAATGAATGGTTTCATGGCTGTTAGTTTCAAGCTGTGGTTTATAGGTTATCAGCTAGTGTCGTATTGACCAGATAATTTCATGGGAATTGTAGATGCCTGGATTCCGATCATCCAGCATCGTAACATTAACGCAGAGGCACAACATCACACGTGTGGCTACAATAATTGTTGCGGAAATTACGATATCGAAGGCTGTAAACTTTGAGTTGAAAAACGTAGTTCATTCTCATACATTTACATATTTTATGATATATTTCTAGACATGCTCGGCAGTCTGATTACATTTGAAGACGGGCACTATTTTTTGTATCATTTCTTCGAATTGACTGGATAGTTTCATGTGTATTGTGGGTGCCCAAATTTCAATCATCCAGTATCATAAGCACCAACGCAGTGGAACATGCTAAGTATAGTTGCCACATGATGGCGAATAGACTTAGACGAGAGCATTACGAAATAATTCGTTATTCCTGGTCTATCGAATATTGGGCATGGTGGGTTGTCCACAATATATATATATATATATATATATATACTGATGTAAAGGTATTATGTAAATCATCAGTTGTATTAATTGCCATCATAGTGTTCATACAATTTTAGTGCATAACCAAACTGACAACCAGGCTATATCGAACACGAGCCATTTAAAGCGAGGTATCTCATCCACAATTGCGCAGCTCTAACAGCCTGCTAAAGTGCAAATGCAAACACTAGTTCATTATACTACTTTGAGGCGTTCAACTATCTGTTACTTGGGGCAATTCGAGAGTACAAGCTCCCGCATCATCGGAAACACTTAATAGCGAGGATTACTTGT
>JAUOBX010120268.1:0-12607 GCA_032360705.1 Eupentacta quinquesemita
ACCTTAGTCATATAGCTGGGTGAGCTATTGTGACTGCGGGTTTACTTTGCTGTGTCAAAAGGTGGCAGTGTTTTCCAGCTAGTCTTTCTGTACAGTTAGGCTTCATTGCTGTGTGGATGCTTGTAATGGGATGGTTGAAATTATGTACGAGTCATATCTCCAGCTCAACCCACCTTGGAAAAAAAAAGTCAATCATTCTTGTACACAGCTGCACATGTTTTCTCACTTTTGTTCCATCTCATCCTTTCTGAAAACAACAAATTCCTGTTTTGTGCAAACATTTATTCATCTGTTGTGTGGTTACTTGAAGTTTAACCTTATCATATTTTATTCTTATTCTTAACCACAGGGGAGTGGGAAGACTCTCGCCTTTGGGATCCCTCTTCTTGACATGATTTTGAGGGTCAGTGCTGAAAGAGAGGAGAAGAAAACTTCAGATGGATTGAACAACACATCAGCACCTTCCAATCCTCCTCCTCATCTAGAAACCATTGATCAGCGAATGGATTCCAGTGAGGAAGGCAGCTTGTTGGACGGGGTTGAAGATGGCAGTGTCAGCGAATATGGTGACAGTGGGGATGACCTCAGCGAGAATGGTGCAGAGGGGGGTGGCTTTCTACCGATTGTAGATGGTGAGAGGGATGAGCCAGACAAATCACTGATGGCACTCATCCTGACACCGACCAGGGAACTGGCTGCGCAAGTCAGAAACCATATACAGGCAGCTGCAAAGTACACAAACATTAAGGTACAGTAGTAACCTGAACTGAACTGGGGAACTGGCAGCACAAGTCAGGAACCATAATAATAACAATAATACCATTCTTATAACGCGCAACACACAGAACAAGCTGTCTCAGGGCGCATATGCAGGCAGCTGCAAAGTACACAAACATTAAGGTACAGTAGTAACCTGAACTGAACCAGGGAACTGGCCGTGTGAGTCGGGAACCATATATACAGGCTGCTGCAAAGTACACAATGTTAAGGTACAGTATCCTCATGCCAATGTTTGAAAAAAAACAGGTGGCGGAGTTTCATTTCGCCCCGAAAGGACTAAAATAGCACTCAACATTTGAAGAGGGAGTGTTTAATGTTGTTGGCATTTCGAGCAAAATAGACTTCATAATATCTGCAAGCGTTAAGGTACAGACAGCATCTTGACTCCTACTAGGGAACTAGCAGCACAAGGCAGGAACCTTATACAGGCAGCGGCAGAGTACACAAACTTCAGTAATGATAGTATTGAGCTCCTCTTGTGAGGACTGGTACTCATCAGGAGGGTATAAAATTGATGATGAGATGAAAAAATATATACCAGCTGATGTATGAATGAGCATTGAACCTCTTTATGAGATAGATACTCCAAAAAATCTTTTCGCCTCATGTCAAATATTTTTGCCGCAGGTACGCAAGGTTAGGTGTCCTAGTGAGTGCATTTTCTATTCAATTTGTATGATCTTCTGAATTCCTGCGAACCTAATGCTTCATTCTCATACTATCTCCTATTCTCTGATCCACACAAATTCGACATGATTCAAGTTTTGCTGTTTCTGTATGGATTAATTCCAGTGGGCCATGTTCTGGTTTAATTATTTAAATTTGACTATAAAATATTATCCACTAGAGTAACAAATTAACCAACCTGTACTAGTTGACAGTCCATTTGTTTATCTCAGGACCCTCACATGATTTCAAAGGAGGGCATTAGCTACGTACAGGAGGCAACAACAAAATCTGTATAGTTGATGTAGTGATTTACGTCATTTTTTCGTGAACAATGTTTGTTGTTATTCTCCTTGTTACCTGCAGATCGCTTTGGTTGTCGGAGGCATGTCCATGGAGAAACAGGCTAGGATACTGAAGCAAAGACCAGAGATTGTGGTAGGCACACCTGGAAGGATATGGGAGCTTTACCAGCAGGTATGTGAGTTATAATGGACCCCTTATAGCAGGGTTGTCCAACCTATGGCGTACTGCCCACGACCTACTGCCCGCGGGCCACAGTGCGGCCCGCCGAAGGTGTCTGTCTGACCCGTCAAAGATGCCCTGGAAAGAAAATAAAATCTCCCCAATTTTCTGGGTTTGCCTTTCTTTCCTTTGGCTTCTGTTTCTTGGGAAATTATATTTGAGCAGTGTGTATTGTAGAACTGGATTTGAGGAATAATTATAGTGGATAACATTATATTTAAATGTTCTAAAGTGGCAATTGTTTCGACTCTCTAAAGTTTAGACTTTGAAGGGACAACATCACAATTGGTTCCCCATAGTTTGTGTCTGCCTTGTACACTATTGCTATGGGTTGGAGTAATATACTTCTTGCGGGCACAGAGATATGTGCGAGCTATTGTTGGAGTTTCATAATCAATTTGAGGGAAGTGATTTTTTGCCGGAAATGTAATTGTCATCCACAGTGATCATGGTTCGTTGCCTTGGGTTTTGAACACACTAGAAATGAGCAATGCCAAGCTGGGTTATACGGGGGCTATGGGGCTCCACCCCCACCCTTCACCCTTTCACCCTCCATCCGACTAAAAAAATCCTCCGAAATAGGTACTGTGCCTGGACAAATTGTCTTTAGGAGGACGGGCTGCCGCCAAGCAGCAATCCATCTCTCTCTCTCTCCATCACCACCTATGTCCTGCGGAAAGACAATGTCAAAGCGGCCAGGGGTAGGTCAAGGCACAGTGGATTCCACACGGCCCGGACCAGTAGAGGTACCTCGAGTACCTCGTTTATTCCGAAGTGTCAACCCATCGGTAGAATGGGGACCCGTGAGGAACTTGAGTACAACCGGCGCTTATATATAAACTGCTGTTACATACTCTCCGAGATTATCAGAGTGCGTACCTGGTTTCAATGAATGGGCGTAATGTTGTGAATCGCTTCGACCAGTTGTTAGCTGGATATGTGCGCTATAGCCTATAGGATGCGGCATTACTATATTATTATAAGTATGTATATAAGTAATAAGTATGAGATAATGTATAATATATATATCTGTTCGATCAATTATGGAATTTTATAATTCGCTCCTGTCAGAATTGTGAAAAAGTCATGAAAATAAATGTCCCATATAGTAGGCCTACATGTTCTTTGGTATTGTCTGATGAAAGTAAGAGTTCATATTCAAATGATCCAATAATTTCTCCAATGTGCAATCTCACGTTTCTGTCCATGGTCACTTGTCAGGGGGACACCCATCTGAATACTCTCCCACGGATCAAGACTCTGGTCATAGATGAAGCGGACAGGATGGTAGAGAGACGCCACTTTGAAGAACTGACAGAGATACTCTCGATCCTAAACAGGTATGATGAATTCATTAGAGATTGGCTGCAAGTGATACCAGGAAGTCAGTACATCAGGGTCTAAAAACATTGGGGGATCGTGGGATTTTACTCCCAAAAGGTCCAGAAACATCACCACAATCACAATGATAGGTGCACAGATTTTGACAGTGATAAAGTGAAGTTTCTTCTCGTCATCGCACAATATCACACAGCTCATTAGGCTGGTTACGTAACACATCTTGTCTGCTCCCGCATGGGGGGTGGCTCTATGCTCATTCTCAGTCAAGCATTCACAGTAGCGGTTAGTGGAATAGCTTGACCCACACTAGAAACTTTTTCGCATTCTTCCCTCACGTTTCGTCAGTCTTTATCCTAGTGGGAGATATTGCACTCACCTACTCTGCTCCCACCATCAAGTCCATATTATGAGTTATTACACACTCCCCTACTTCATTTTGATTCCCCTCACAAGCCTGACCGTCCAATGATTCTGTTCTGAGCCAATCCAGCCCTGGCCCACTCTGGTCCCACCAGGAAGGTACTGAACTGTGACCACATACTGACCCATATGAACCCACCATGAATGCACTATCATGAGTTAGTACACTCCCTCCCAACTTTAATTCAGTTCTCTTCACGCAGCCTGACTGTGAGACAATGCTCTTCTCAGCCACTCTTGCCATCGCCCACACTGGTCCCACCTGGAAGGTACTGAACTGGAATTGCACTGACCCATTTAGTCCCACCAATAATGCACGATTATGAGTTATTATACCCTCCCCTCTTCATTTCAGTTGCCCTCACAAGACAGATCGTCTTAGCCACTCCTGCCCTTGCCCACTCTAGTCCTGCCAGGGAGGTACTCAATTGGAATCACACTCGCCCACTATTATAAGTTATTACACTTTACCCTACTTTATTTCAGTTCCCCTCACAAGCCTGATCGTCAGACGATGCTCTTCTCGGCCACTCTTGCCCTTGCCCACTCTGGTCCCACCAGGAAGGTACTGAACTGGAAGCAGCGAACTCAGCAGGAAATTCTAGGTACAGTAATATCTAGGGGCCAGTGTGAACCAGTTCACAGTTTCTGTAAATAATATTATCATATCATATGCCAGTGGACACTGCGGACAGGCACAGACCAGTGTTTACGCTAGGATCAGAATTCCGGGGGGGGGGGGAAATTCCCCCCCTCCGAGATTTTTTTGGGGGGATTTTCAGATTTTGAGGGGGATTGTGACAATTCGAGACGGTTCAGGGACGCGTACAAACTGGAAATGAACATAAATTGGAACTTCTTATATAAAATGATGTTGTACTAGCCTTATGCATTAGTTAATGACAGTTGAGCATTGCTAGTACTACTCAGAAGCTGGTAAAATCGAGCAGCATGTGAAGAAAAGTGTAAAAAAAACAATCTGATTTTCCCCCCAACTTTTTCCCCAATGCGGGATTGCCAAGGTAGGTGCGCGAATCCCGCAATCGTGCTGCTTAGCGTGAACACTGGCACAGACACTGATGGAAAAGTTATAAAAAAAACTAGTCCTGCTGATGAACAGACAAGTATGCAAATCAATGTTTTTTTGAAGGTATTACTTAAGTGACATTTGCCTAAAATGCATTTACTATCTCAGTATTGTTAAAGAATCATAATTATACTATGCAATCTCTTTGTAGTGCTATATATCACAGACCAAAGCGCTTCATAAATATAACCCTGGTCACAGGTCAACAATTTTGGAGAGTTAGTGACTAGCACGTGGGCACGGATTGTACCCCTAAAATGTTCTAATTCTGCCTGGGTTGAAGGGGGCAATGGAATGGAGATGAAGTGCCTTGCCCGAGTGCACACCGGAAGCTGCCAGTTGCCCACATGTACAACTCATCAGTCACAAGCTCAGGGCTTTATTGACTGAGCTATTCTGAAATCATGTAGCAAATAAATTTCCTAATTTCATGACAGTTATCATGGAACTGTTTCCAGACAGTGCAACTCCCCGTAGTATCAGGGTCCACACTCCAGTCCTCAAGATCTTTGTGAGCCATGCTAGACCCAGGGTTCGAACAACATGGGTGCCGCGTACGAATCAGCACCTGAAATGCTCAAAAGAGCACTTGGAATGACATTGACGGGGGCGAAAAAAGATGGGTAAAGACTAAATTCGAAATAATGTTTCCTGTCAAATATGGAGGTGGGAGCATGATGCGATGGCAGTGTCACAGTAGTGCTAGGTTTCAATAAATAAAATTCATTTGGTTTCGGGGCCTCTGAATTTCACAGGCCTGAAGATAGACCTCTTCCTAATTTTTTTCGTAAATCTCTCGCAATATATTTTCTCTTCCCAAAAATGATTTGTCATTGACGTCACTCAGTATAATTGAATTAATAAGCAATAATCAAAGTGAAGAATACCTAAAGACATGAAAAAAGCCTAACAAGAAGGCCTGAAAGTTGCATTGATCAATAACAGTTAACACTCATTCTTCCAAAATAAGTTGTAGCACCTGAAATGTTAAAAGTAGCACCCGAAATGAAAAAAAGTAATTCGAGCCCTGGCTAGACCAGGTCTTCCTCCGTCTCCCACGAAGTGCTGTACTGGCTATTAGTGCACCCCCTGATCCAACCAACTATATTTTCTGTACTGAAGACTGGCTCATAGGCAAGGGATCGCCAGACCTCCATAGATTCTGGCAAGTCTGCTGCCCTCCCACGACCTCAAATCACTCAACCGACTCTACATAGAACGCTCACTTCTTTCCATTCTTCTGATATCATCCCAGCACTCACTACCATAGAACACAGCACTGTGCACCAAGGTATCGTACAGAGAGCCACGAGTCTGATGACAGGCTCTTGTAATATTAATGATAATAATATACAATATTTATATGGCGCTTTATGCACTGCCTCGAAGCGCTGTACGGAAAAACAAAAAACATAATGTTTAAATAATACAACGTGAACAAATAAGATTTCAGGTTATGTTTGAAAGTCTCTAGTGTTGTAGTCTTCCTCAGGTCGTCAGGCAAACTGTGTGAGTGAGGACGAGAAGTATTCATTTAACTCCCACCCAACCTGATCTTGTCACAGCTGCATCAGTACAGCCACCACTGACAGTGTCACCAAGCTAGCTAAACAAATCTACAACATTTAGGTGTTAATCTCATCGATGATTTTCGTCACAGGTTCTCTAATGGACAGAATTGGTCTTAAAGCGGATGCAAAGATTGTGGACCTTACACAGAAGGAGGGGACTGTATCTACTCTGATGGAATCAAAGATCTTCTCCTCTGTCGACCAAAAAGTAAGTTCCATCAGGCAACATATCCAGCGTGGGATACAGCTCGTGACGCCCGGGCATGCATACTGTGGATGGCTCCATAGCGCAGGTTATGACATGATTATAAATATAGTACATGCAGACAAGGAGAGCTCAGCGGAAGGGAAAACCGTGATATCAAAAGAGCGAGAACTCTCTTGAATCCAATTTTCAGTATGAACACCGATTGCAATGCTACTGTGGAGATAATCCCTTGGTCTGTTATCTCATGTGGGATATGTTCATGGAACGCACCTCTTCCAAAGCATATCACAAATATTTGAATCCAATTTTCAGTATGAACACCGATTGCAATGCTACTGTGGAGATAATCCCTCGGTCTGTTTAAATATCTCATGTGGGATATGTTCATGGAACGCACCTCTTCTATATCACAAATATTTGCTGTTCACTTTGAGACAATAGCATGGTAAATAAAATGTGTCAATTCATATCATTTCTTACGAGTTATGAACGTTCGAAAATACCCAGTAAGAAGAAGGCCATTTTGTCTGTTCCAAACAGTTTAGCTGATGTGCGCATGGTAAGCAATTTATTTGTCCATGGAATACTTTACGAGGTGTAATAGAACGATCGAACAGGAGAAATCAAAACAAAGATCTGAATACACTGTGACTAGCTTTGGGTTATGTTCTTGTGAACATATCCTACCCACCAGAAATCATCTAATATTCATATTTTCTTCCGAGTTTACCTTATGCCTCTCATAATTTTTACTTTCTTCTTTGCGTAGGATTACTACCTGTTCTATTTTCTGCTGCTGTACCCGGGGCGTACCCTCGTCTTCTGTAACAGTATAGACTGTATCAGGCGCCTGCAGTCTGTCCTGACCGTGCTGAAGCGAGCACCACTCCCTCTACACTCCTCCATGCATCAGAAACAGAGACTCAAGAATCTAGATAGGTGTGTTTGTCTTATTAGACTGACCCTTCCTTATGTACGTGTGCCTCCATCAGCCCTTTGAACCCTGGATTTCTATGGAGGATCGGCTCTCCCACCCTGAATTATGAGCATAAAATAGGGTATTATTCTTTTGAATTGTATCCACAGCCACCCTTTTGTGCTTCCGTGTTGGCAATTATGTCTTTGCAGAATAAGATCATGTTGTGAACTTGTAAACAGCCTGTAAAACTGCCAAAGAGTTATTTGACATGAAGCTAACATGAACAGTGAGCTTCATGAACAATGATTGAACAAGTGGAACCATCCAACTATCAGCACTCCACAGTGCAGGAATATGTATTGAATCCCACGCTTTGATACCAAATATTTTGTAGAATTTCCTGCTGGATCGTCCCACCAACTTCAACAAAAGGTATAAATCACTCCTGCACGGTTTTGAACTGCAAGTTTAACTTTGAACCAGTCCATGGTCGGAACGCTGGCCTTTCGGGTTATGTTTAGTTTTCCCTGCGGCAGGGAAACCAGCCTTTCGGGTTCAAAGGGTTAGTATATTGAAGGAATGCAGCTTATTTACTGATCTCCAGCTAGTCCGAGTGTAACAGCAAATTCACACTATAACCTAGTATACCTTGTGGTACTACTCCATACACCAGGAACAGTGACTCAAGAATTTAGATAGGTGTGTTATTTTTCCATATTAGTTTATTCTTCTGTTGATATCTTCTTCACCAAGTGGCAATCCAGTTCCATCTCCAAGCAAGGGGGTGGCAAGATTAACCTGACTTCAACAGCAGCCCAAACCCTCACACTTGTTGCAATCTCGTAAGGATTTCATTGAGCAGTAGTATTTATGACTGGATGCCATTCCTAACCTCGACCTGTTCTACAGATCAGGCAATGGATGCTTCTTTGTGATATCAACACTAGATTAGCCTTAACCACCCTTCAAGTTGTTTGGAATCAGAGTTTCTTCTCCTAGGCTTCTCTCTCAAGATGTTTTTGCCATAAGTTCAAAATAGTTAAAGGTCAATGGAAGTGCTGAAAATAAATTTGAGGATTCCTTTCGTTCATGCATATTAGGAAAATCCAACTGCCAAACTGTCTGTCATGCCATAGGAGGGCGGTAGGAAGGAAGGTTGGATCTATTATTACACACGATTTATGACATCACATGGGGTAGAGGAAGACCTGCTCAATGCAAAATTAACTTTTTTGGAACTTGAGTCACACGAAAAGGTGAACCTGTTATGAATTAAATTCAAATGATTTTAGAAGAGATATTGATGCAAGTAATCATCGTCTACAGAGGGAAACAAACTTTTCACTCATAAAGGATTGCAGTAGGAATACAAAACTATTTACTGTGTGAAAAGTAACAATAATTTGGTTCCCCTCGTTACATCATCAGACTCAACCTAAATGTAGATAACACAAGATGAGACGAGTTTGGAACTTCCAATTTGAGATGAAGAGGTTATGACAACTGCTCTTCTAATCTATGCAAGTTCCAAGACGATGGGGTAGTACTTCTATTCGCCTTTAGGTTAAATTGGTTGATAAGATATACATATGTTGTGATTTTGTTGATGCACCACACGGACTATGATTGAATAAGTTGACCTCACTGTTGTATTTGGTTCGTCCCACCCAGGTTCACAGCTGACCCATCTGGTCTCCTGCTGGCTACTGACGTAGCATCCAGGGGCCTCGATATACCCGATGTACAGCATGTTATACACTACCAAGTACCTAGGACCACAGAGGTAACGTACATAGCATCATACCCCTCCTAGCTACAGATGTAGCATCCAGGGGCCTTGATATACCTGATGTACGACATGTCATACACTACTAAGTACCTAGGACCACAGAGGTAACGTACATAGCATCATACCCCTCCTAGCTACAGATGTAGCATCCAGGGGCCTCGATATACCAGATGTACAGCATGTCATACACTACCAAGTACCAAGGACCACAGAGGTAACGTTCGTAGCATCAAACCCCTCCTAGCTACAGATGTAGCATCCAGGGGCCTCGATATACCCAATGTACAGCATGTCATACACTACCAAGTACCTAGGACCATGGAGGTAATGTACATAGCATCAACATTTGTTTGAAGCCTGAAATAAACTACGAACTGAGGGCGTACAAACAATCACGTCTTCTATTTCGTTCGAAACATAGAAGCTGAACACTCATACATCATTACAAAGATTTTTTTCTTGAAGTTCTGTTAAATTTCACTTGCCCGATACTTGCCCTTGGGTCAGGGCAAGTCATTTCAGAACATTACTAGCTTCAACTTTACACTGTCTCAAAATGAAATAACCAAAAATATAGTTTCCTTCTCACAATTCTATTGTTCGGGCAACTGGGGAAGAAAGTTATTGTCAGGCCCTGGATGATCACATTTTCGCGGAAACTTGTATTCATCAGAAGGAAATAAACTAAAACAAAACCCTAAAAATAACTGAAAATAATATGAGTGGGACATTCCACTGCATGTCTGCACAAGCTCTGTAGTACTACTGAGTCCTTGTTCCATTTTATTCTGATGATCATGTTTTCCAATGGAACCTGTCTTTTTCTCTGTAATTTGAATACGGTATCCGTACACTTTTGGTGTTTCTGCTTAATGCAAACAACTTTTTGTCTTCCCCCATCGGTTTGAAATAATTCCTGGCTTTAGACTGCAAGAATCGGGAACGAATGAATTGTCGATGTTTCATATCGGTAGTAGTCAAGCATGCAGGAAAAAACAAATAAACATCGCTCTCTATTTGCTTCTTTCAAATGAAAATCCTGTTCCTAAATTACTGATGGCTCATCATTCTCATGGCTGTCTGGGACTGTTATATTCAATTTAAAAACATTATGTTGAGCAGTTGGCAAAGGCAAATGGAGTGAGATGGTATGGTCATGTGTTGAGGAGGGATGGTGATCATGCCCTGAGGAGAGCCCTAGAGTTTCGGGTGAATGGAGCAAGGAAGCGAGGACGGCCAAAGATGACATGGAAGAGGCAGGTGGAGGAGGAAACGCGGAAGGTTGGTTCGAGGGAAGAGGATGCCTCAAATCGAGTAAGATGGCGAGAGAGTGTGTGAGCTGTTGCTGTTGGAGTAAGGCGATTCTGGCCACCTCCGTAATCTGGCCACCTCCGTAATTGGGGATATGACCGGATTAAAACTGTTAGATAGATAGATGTTGTATGTCCTGTAATTGAAACACCAGAAATACCTGCTCCTTTTATGGACTATTAATTTATTTCATTGATCCCTCCACATACAGATTTACATTCACAGAAGTGGAAGAACTGCCCGACAGTCCAAGCAAGGTCTCAGTTTGCTACTTGTCAGTAGTAATGAGATAACCTTCTACAGGCGGGTCTGCAAGACACTCGATAAAGGTAATTCTATATGAGGATGAATTGGATTTGGGCTTACATTATCTCTGCTCATATTTCACTACTCCTGGCTCATCCTGTCACACTGAATTGTTTGGTTTAGTTTGGAAAAGGTCAGGAAGAAAAATACTTCATAAACTACCCCGGAATGACAACTCGAAAAGGGAAAAGAGACCCGATGTCTGAAGAATTTGCCCACAGTTCTTGACAATCAAATTAAGACCATTCTTGAACTAGTTTACACTGTTAGATAGAACAACAACCTATGGAAGGCCATCCACTCATTGATCATAATATTGAGAAATAACCAACCCTTGTTTGCCTCAAAGATCCAATTAATGCATCTAGTTGAACATTTTCTAATCAAATATTCATCTTTCAAGAAGTATGGATTCTGCATTTGGACAGAATATTACAGGTGAGGTCTCACCAGTTGCTTTTACGACCTGAAACAATATCTTTGTCAAGGAAACTGAAGTGATGTTTGATCGCGCTGAGAATCTAATCACTTTTCCTTGCAGCCTCCGCATATCGGTTGGACGCTTTCAATGACCCCTATATGACAAGAGTTCTCACATGGTATCCATTTTTGCTTGGGTAGGCTTAACCCTCCGCCTGCTCACACACCTCCCACCAGTGCATGTGCATGCACGTGACCTATTTATGCAACTTTAGTGTGTGAAAGTGAATTATAACCGGTTATAAAACCCTCGGCTGGTGCCTCGGGTTTTTGCTAACCTCCTGTTATGCTGTCACCCGGTTTTAATTCTGCAACAAAGGCCCTCATATCTATTCATCATTCCCTAGATGCTACTCCATCTCTCAGGCACATCTCCCAGGAATCATCTACCTGTGGCAACTGGTGACGTCGCTTCTCTAGGCAAGCTTCATATCTATTGCCTCATCCCACCCAGGCGTTATTGGGAACTCTATGAGGTCACTTGTGAAAAGTAGCATACGCTGTGGCAGCCCTATTAAGATGTCCCCAGGGGACACCATGTGGTGGTACACAGGATGTGTGTGACTGTGTGGAGATCCAACAGCACGAGTTGCACAATACGCTGTGAAGCCCCTTAGAGCACTCACTGGCTGAATTGGGCAATAAATGAATGTGGTGAATCATTATTTATTTGTGTCTCTTCTCGTGTTCCAGAGGAGATAGTAACCTTCCCAGTTGACCATCGTTATCTCAGTGAGGTGAGTGCCCGAGTGGAGCTGGCCCGGGAGATTGATGTGATGAACCATCGGTTTGAGAAGAAGAAGGCGAAGAACGACTGGTTTGAGCAGGCTGCTAAGGACCTCGAAGTGGACCTGGATGAGAGAATGATGTATCCTTTCAACAGCATCTTTGTCTGTCTGTTTGTGTGTGTGTGTGTCAGTGTTGGTTCTAAGTAGCACATCTGCACGTTTTGCACACTTTTTGCGCCAATCCCACATTGGAAAAAAGTTGGGGGGAAATCCCCCCCCTAATTTTTGTTTTCTTCCTTTCCACTTCCCTGTTTTTGGTTACTTGCGATAGCAAAGTAACCTTTGTAGCCAGCTTGCTGTGTGTGTGTGTGTGTTATCGTCGGGCTGTTTCGCTTGCTATGAAACATTGTAAGTCACGAAAGAAAAGTTGGATCGAGCCCAAATTCGGTATGTGGATGCGCCCTATCGGGGAGATG
>JAUOBX010120490.1:0-10735 GCA_032360705.1 Eupentacta quinquesemita
CCCTATATGTAGCATTGGTACCCGATAATAATGACCAGCTTTCATGATCACCAGATTTGGACTCTTGAGAGGAGAACAATTTGAAAGATTTTCACAATTGGCCCACCAGACGACCTGGACCTTAAAGCAATAGGCTACGTAGCGTTGGTTCACGATAATAATGACCAACTTTCATAATCATCAGATTCAAACTCTAGAAGCATTTGGCAGATTTTCACAAATGGGCCAAAATGGTCAATCAGACGACTTGGACCTCAAATCCCTGGAAACCCTATAAGTAGCATTGGTACCCGATAATAATGACCAACCTTCATGATCACCAGATTTTTAACTCTAGGAGAAGAAGTATTCGGCAGATTTTCACAAAATTGCCAAAAATTCGCAGTTTAACACCCTAGATGACCAATCACTCGCTCATCAATCATTGTGACCAAGTTTCATCAATTGAACAAAGGGCATAGGAGGTGTAGCAATTTCAATGCACTGTGAACCGACACATAGATAGATAGACACACATGATCACAAGAGCTCACCTAGCCTCGGGCGAGCTAGAAAACTTACATGCATACACACTCACAAACAACAAAGTGATCGCCAAGTCTCTCCCTGAACTCCATTCAGGCGAGACTATCAGAAACCTGACAAATTATAAACAAAATATTTATTTAATTATTCAGTTTATTTAACCCACAGCATCACAACATGACATTTTTGTTATCATCGAACTATTGCAAACACTCCCCTTAACCTTGGCAAACAAATTTAAGTGCTCCTACCTAAGCTCTAATGGTGAACAATATTCAAAGCAATAAAAGAAAAATAACCTCTACTTACTATCATCTATCAACTCAAGCATCATAGTACTCAATACAATACAGACATATCATCAAGTGAATCGGACGAACACATAGGAATCCAAGCCTTCTTGTAGCTCAGTATGCAGCTAACATGGAGGGGAGAAAGAAAGAAAAAAAAAATCAGAATTGACTGAATGTTAAACTATTTGATGAATCTGTTCAAGAACACTATCATACAATTGTTCATAATACTCGACTGTTCAATGTTTGTGCTCCATTATACAAGGATCTATATTATTTGACTGATATGTTCAATGCTCGTCCTAAAGCCAGATCAATTTCATCTCTTTAGAATGGTCTAGTATGCTAATGGCTATTATCAATGATACCTGAGAAAACGGATTGATATGTTAGATGTGGATTCTCGTCCAGATTTGTTAAATGTGTTCAGAATGTTCAACAACTATTTCATACACACATTCATAACACTCTGCCAAATTGATCACATCAGTTTAGGATGTGTAAGTATACAACGATACCTGAAGATGCCTGATTTATATGTTCAATGTTTGTCAAGCACGTTCAAAATGTTCAGAATGATATCATACGAGGATCCATAAAATTTGACTGATTCCAAATCGATTCCATAAATTTAGAATATTCTAGTATGCTATCATATAATGAAAATACCTGATTGCTATGTTCAATGGTTGCCCCAGACCAGATTCTGTGAATCTGTTCTGAATATCCCAGAATAGTATAATACAGAACGACTGAATATGTTCAACACTTGACTGAATATGTTCAACACTTGACTGAATATGTTCAACACTTGTTCTCAGCTAGACTTATTTAATCTGTCTAAAATGTTCAAGAATACTATTACAGCTTACTGGTCCAATATCCCACCAGGGTCGTGGATGCACTGCAATGGTGATCTTATCAGCCATCTCCACTCCTGTCGGTCATAGGCATCAACCTGGGTGGTCGCAAAGTCCATGCCGTCCACTCCTCCATGTTGTCATACCAGCTATACCTCAGACTGCTCCATATTGTATTGAACAAGTAGGTTTAGAATGCTCCATAATACAAATGAGACACAGTAACACCTGACTGATATGTTCAAAGCTTGTCCTGGGCCAAATTCGTTGAACCTATTCAGAATGCTCCAACCAGATTTATTGAGTCTGCCTCAAATGCTCCAGAATGCTATTATACAGGGTAACACTTGACTGATATGTTCAACATTTGTCCTCAGCCAGATTTGTTGAATCCGTTCAGAATGTTCCAGAATTCTATTATACAAGGTAACACTTGACTGATAGGTTCAACGTTTGTCCTGGGCAAGATTCATCAAATCTGAGAATGCTCCAGAATGCTATTATACAGAGCAATACTTGACTGATATGTCCTATTGTCCTGAGCAGGTTTCATCAAATCTGTTTTGAACGTTCCAGAATTCTATTATACAAGGTAACACTTCACTGCACTGGAAAACATGTAGGTTACGCCAAATATTTTTGGCGTGGCATGTCAGTGAAATACATAGACTAACACACTGTAGTATGGGAAATGTCATAATCTCTGGCGTGCAGGAAACAAACTTTCCGGTGTGGGATAGGGTCAACGTTTGTCCTGGGCAAGATCCATCAAATCCGAGTGGCTCCAGAATGCTATTTTACAGGGCAACACTTGACTGATATGTTCAACACTCGTCCTCAGTCAGATTCATCAAATCTGGTTCAAATACTCCAGAACGATATTATACAAGGTAACACTTGACTGATATGTTCAACGTTTGTCCTCAGCCAGATTTGTTCAGAATGTTCCAGAATTCTATTATACAAGGTAACACTTGACTGATGTGTACAATGTTTGTCCTCAGTCAGATTTGTAAAATCTGTTCATAATGTTCCAGAAAACAGACCAAAAGCAAAATATAACATTATTCATAGCACAAAATTGCAATAGTCAGGCAACATTAACATCCTTGACTAGCATGTTCAATGACCTTGACTAATATGCCTAATGTTCATGATTGTACGGATTTGTAAAATATTTTCAAAATGTTTCAAGAACGCGAAAATGATTCATGCATAACCTCAACACCCAACATATATATCAACAAAGGAAGAAAGAATTGACTGCTACACTACAATGTGCATGAATATGAATATTTAGTGTTTTTTTTTTTTATATGATCGAAAACAACAAGGTAAAATAATTGTAAAGTGATGAAGATTTTTGTTTTTTAAACAAACAAGCACAAATCGGAGTGCCGTTCATCATGTAATGAGCAGATGCGTCATTCTGGTCTGTCAGCAATATCCATGGGCCATGAAAAGTGTTGTGTAATAGTGGTCTATTTTCTACTATTTTTTGTTTTTTTCACTATAATATATTCAACCACTACAATTCTAGGCCCACTTCTATGTGACTACCTACAAGCGGTAACCCATTCTACAATGAACTCCCAGTATCTACTGGGTGTATCCTATTGACCATTCCAGAACAGAACTGCAGCCTAGCGTGTTGACTGCCTCCACTTCATCTCTGCTACATTTCTATGGAGACCCGAGCATCCTTGATTTTATCGCTTTCTTACAGCAACCTAGTTCATTGTCTCTTTGAGATAAATTCAAAATAACCATACCTATAGTCTGATCTCTTCTTGTTCCAAATGTCATATATTCTGACTGGGTCGGAACATTTTCCGGTAGGCTTTGAAGACATTTCCATGTTCCAACCTCTCTATGTAAATTGGGACGTTGACCTCAATTTAAATTTATACCTCAAGTGTGTGATACACTTAGCCTACACACTGTGAGTGGGGAAAGTTGGAGGATTCCCCTGTCAGTTACAATTAGCAAATTGAACCACAAATCAGAAAGCGATCATTATGCATACTTTCATGGAGATCGATCACAGGCAAACCAAATACACATTACAGACGAAAGGCAGGTTAAACAATTGACACACAGACAATAGCCCAAGGAATACAGGAACTTACTCATAGAAATTGCAGGCTGTCATCCAACAAATACCATCTAACAGTCATCGAACTGTGACCAGATCCATATCTCTTAAAGGACTGCTACAGGCTCAAGTAAACTAGAGCTGCTATTGTAGAGAAAAAAAAACTCGATTCATAGTTACAAACCCTGCCGCCATACTATAATCGTAGGCAAAGTTAGCCTTTGGGTAACCCCAAATGCGCAATAGCGCATGTGCATGGCACTTTGCAATATGAAGAATTTCCAAGTATGTGGTTCATTGTTGAAATCATGTTTAATAGCTATGCAACGTTACTACTGTTGTTCCTTAATAAATTGCCACAGCAAACCCTTTGTACAGTGAATCCTAATGGCAGGTTTGTTCAGGGAGGCCAATGTTGATTAGTGCATATCGCGCAACACATATGAAAGAAACTTCAAATTCTTTTAACTCTGTAATGGAGAATGGTATGAACTTTGGGTTTGGCCTGATATATCAAGTTTTGTCTTATCTACAATATAAGTTCATGTTTACATGAGCCCGTAGTTTTTCTTATACACCTCCAACCTCCATCCATCTTAACACGCACAACTGCAGCATGCTCTGCTGTCAGGCCGAGGAGAAGTTTACCGCTTGAAGACTGTTCCACTCGGTGCAACAACCACGCCACGTTGGAGTTCGAGGACTACAAGTGTACAAACCCAACGTGGGACGGTCCCTGCACCGCGAGGCATGATGAACGACGCCTGGATTACATCAACGCGTCCATGCCCTCTAAATCGACCACAAATCTCAGGAAGATTGTGTCCTCATTGAGGTACGCGGAGTTACGTAGTACATCCTGGCTCACGAAGAGCGGGCACCCCGACGCAATGTTCATCTCGGCGGTGGGCCGCTGGAACGAGGACGAGGTGGGGTCGGGTCGGAAGGTGTCCGAAAGGTGACGCCGCCCACTCTCCTGGTCCAGTAGCATTAGGGTCACCTGAAGGGTGGGAGAATAGGGAAATGATTGGCACAGTAGCTAACATGGTGAATTTGTTCCACTAGTGCAATCTAATGAGAAGTGACTGATTGAGCTAATATTTGTGTCATGGTGGCATTTGGGACCTTGAACCAAAAAATCATGAACATTCCAAAGGTTCGGTCATCAGAGCCTCATCATGACCGTGATTTCAAATAAGGGGCCCTAGGTCCCACACTGGGCCAGAAATTCACGAACACCCTGAAGGTATGACTGTGGACCGATAGATAGATAGATATCCTGCACAATCACAATAGCTCACCCAACCACATGGCTGAGGTGAGCTAAAAATGATTGAGAAATTATACATCGGCTGACAGGTATAAAGCTGTCTAAATCCACGGAACAGCGCAGGTCTGTGCATCTGTGTGCTACGATATTCGCCCCTTATCGGACCCCCCATCACCTCATTCCACATATATGTGTGCTTTCGTAGCTTAGGCTGTGCCTACACTAGGATAGCTACCAAACCTATGCATCAAGCTGCCCTGCTATGCCTCAAAGCACACAAGTCTGACAGTACATGAAATTACTGACTGCCAGGAAGGCAACACACCAGGCTTTGTACAAAGGCAACGTTGGCCTAGCAGGAGATGCATGTTAGCTTCTTAGTATAGGTGCAGCCTAAGCTACGATGTTCCAGTGGCCTCACTGGCCTGCCTACTTGCTGAATGAAAGGTTGATACTTGACACTCGCTACCATTCTGGCTGGCAGGAACGGGGGACAATGAATGTTAATTTCAATGAAAAGCGAGCCTTATTCTTGATCGAATAAGTCTTCCACCAACTCTTTTCAAATGTGATATCTGAGTTCCATAGAATCCTAAGACATCTACTGGAAGAAATTATGCATATAATGTGTGAACACTGTCCTTGAATCCTGCCTGGAAAACTATACTTGTAGTCAACAGGACTGATAAGAGCAACCTGAAAGGCCACATTTCATATGAATTTGACCATTTCTCAAATGGAGGCACACCTAAACACCTGGGATGACTGGTGGCCACCAACCTCTTCCAAATGTCTGCCATTCAATTTAATTTGATTTGAATGATACAGATTCAGGGAGTCACTGAATGCACATCAAGGAGTTCCTGCCCTGTTAATCATGGATGAGTGCTGACTGGCCTTCTCTTTACAACTAGGATTCAAGTGATATCAAGGCAGGGGTTGGGGTGTTTATCAATCCCAACCTGCTTTCAGGACAGCCATGATTCTACGTCCCCATTCATTGGACGACCAGAAAACTCTAGGATCTCGAGAGAAACCCTAATTTTGAAGCCCAATCACAGTAACTGCATCCAGCCGACTGACAAGACTTATTCTTCTATCCCGAAACAACCCCCTGTCATTTTCGAGTCCCCCACACCACAGCAAAACCTAGATGCCAAGACCTCACCCAATCACAGTGGCCCCACAGCCACCTCAGTAAAAAAAAGCCAGTGATGCTGGAAATGAACGAGAAACTGTTGCATGTCAGCTATCACTGACACCGCTCTGCCGCTCCTCCTGGTTACGACCCTCAGGCAGCCCACCATTTTCCATTATAATAAGCAAGCAACAGTCTTCTGTGGTGTATGAAAGGTCCTACCTTCTGCTTGAACGGCCAGCTCAACAGAGCGTCATAGTCTCCCTTCATGATCACGAAGAACAGGGACATGTGGGTGCCCTTGCCGATGCCGTCCCCATTCAGGTAGACCCGGGCACACATCTTGAAGCCGTAGCGGCTCGAGTAGAATGGCTGCGAGTACAGGGAGAGCGTCTTGCCCGAGTCAGCATCCGCCTTGCGTCGCGTGTAGTCCTTGATCTTCCAGACCAGGCAGCCGTTGTAGCTGGTCGAGCCGTGCACCTGGAACCGGACGTCGTGCTCTGCTAGCCGCATGCTGTGGAGGCTCACCTGGTTCTCCAGGGTTGTGTGCCGCTGATCTAGTGACTGGTTACCCGCACCTCCTGCTGCCCCTGCGACAAATATTCAAAGAGATGGAGAGATCATTTTTCATGTCGTGGACTGGAAGCAAACATCGTGCTGTGCTAGCCACATGCTGTGGGGGCGCAGCTGGTTTTCCAGGGTTATGACCGCTGCTCTAGCCACTGGTTAGCCTGGCCACCTACTGCTCCTGCAAGAAATATCCAAAGAGATGGAGAGATTATTTGTCATGTCGTGGACTGGAGGCGGACACTGTGCTCTGCTAGCCGCATACTGTGGAGGCTCAGCTGGGTTTCCAGGGATATGAGCCGCTGATCTAGCGACTGGTTACCCGCGCCACCTGCTGCCCCTGCAAGGAATATCCAAAGAGATGGAGGGAACATTTGTCATGTCGTGGACTGTGGCAGCTCAACTGGTTCTGTAGGGTCGTGAGCCTCTGCTATAGCAACTAGTTAGTTGCTTCATCTGCTGTGCCTATGGGAAATGTACGAAGGAGGTTAAGGAATTATTGAACTTGATCATATGTCACGTCGAGGACTGGAAGCGGACCTGTGTGCTACTCCTGGAGCGGTATGCTGTGGAGGCTCAACTGGTTCTCCAAGTTTGTGAGCCGCTGCCCTAGTGACTGATCATAGGCCCCAGGAGCACTGATGAGGGATAATTAAAATTGATCATTGATGGAAGTGAATGTCATTGCTCTGCTAGCGAGGACTGTGGTGCCTGATTGTACTTTCCACAATGGAGCACACTGTCACAGTGACTGCTGTAAAGCCTGGGCTGCAGCATCTGCAATAGAGTGATACCATTAGGAGTGAGTGAATGCTGTGGAGGGTTATAGTAGTGTTCCATAGGTGCAAATGGGGGATAAGGCATAACACCATAGTTGGTCACTCGTTTGAACTCGTTGGTACCACCTAATGAGGAACCCAATGGATTTCTGGTGACCCATCAGGTCCAGTTTAAGTCCAATCGGTAACAATCAATCCTCATTGTGAGCTCGAATGGATGTTAATGGCTATTTCCCCTGGGAGGAGAATACCACCAGAAGTAACTCCAATAGAGTAGGGTCCCATTTGTGATAAATTTGATATAAATTTCAGAATTCACTCAATCACAGATGGGATTAGTGTCAAAATAAGCCGATGTCCATTCACAGAGACAAGGACAGGTTCTGTAGGCTGGACAACCATGCTGACTAGTGCGCCATCACGCTGCATTGCAGCCAAATTCATGGATAATTCCCTGTATAAAGACATTTCACGTCCATTTGTGTGGAATGAAGTGGAGGGGAGGCATTTTCGAACATGGGTGCCCATAAAAGTAGCTTGTCATGGGGACTGGAGACTGTGTGAGGCTGCCTCAAGGAAGATGTAACCATCGCCGCTATTCTGTAAGTAACAAGAAGTGTGATGAATGCAACTGGAAGAGCCCCAAACAAGGAGAGCCTCATGATCACCATGAAGACAGCCATTTTAGATGAGTTGAGTGTTGGAATGCGGGAGCACACACATGGGGTGTAGGTTGTGCTGGTTCCCCTAGATTGATACAGCATTCGAATGACTGTTGGAAGACACGTCAGCATTTGCCCCAGCATAAAGAGGATACAATCTGGAGTGACAGAAAGAGCCATGATAGTTATTAAGGACAACTTGCTGGTCATGGCGTGGATGGATGGGGGAAGGCATGTTGTGCTGATGTGCTCCGAGGACTGCATGGTGCTGAAGTTGGATCTCGTGTTAAAGTACCATGGTGTGCCACACCAGCGACTGTTAGGAGGTCCTGGGTATTGAGAATATTAGACACAAGGAGAAACGTTAAACACATACAAACAAAAGAGTCAACAGAGCAGTTAGCTCAGCTGATCATGTAGTGGACCTGAAACAGGCAGTGCACTCTAGAAGTACCATATTGTTGAGTCTCTGGTGGTTCGCCGGGACTCCAGCGATTGGAACCTCCACCTGTTGCTGCAAGAAACGTACAAAAAAAATGACCCTGGGAGGTTGAGTGATAGCGACAGGGAGCAACACGGATAGAAAGTATCACTAACAGGTGAAGAAGAATCAACAGCTAGAGTAGTATAGGTAGGTAGAGAAACACATACAGCTACGGTAACCTATGAATAGAGTAACACTGACGTGGAGAATTGCACTGATAGAAGGGAAGCTCCATCAGGTATCGTAACATGTACAGGTAGAGTAGCACCGACAGGTATAGTAACATCAACATGTATGGAGGATGAACTGTTTCTTGAGGAACGTACCACACTCTACTCCCGTCTCCCATGCCTGCTGGAAGGCTCCTGTACCTGCTGCTCATGCAAGAAATAAATACAACCGGAACTAACAGCAACGTGGAAATATAAACCAAAAGGCAATCAACCCAGAAGTACAAGAAAAGTGTCTTAACAGTGTGTGTTAGTATCCTGTACCCTCCACAACTGATGCCTCGATCCTCTAGAACAGGGGCTAGTGTAGCAGAGTGGACTGGACATGGAAGCGCACATCATGCAAGTGGAGTCGCATGGTGTGGAGACAGGGGCCGTGACTCGAAGTCGGAGGTCCCAAGTGATGAAGCTGCAAGAAAAGGGAAACTCTAATTAGCACTAACGAGGGGTAAGGGTGGGGGGAGGGGAGGTGTTAGGTGTGAAAGCAATTGTTACACGAGCAGGCCATAGGCCTATCTCTGTCGACTAGATCACTTCGATTGGATGGTCTTCAAAAGGATGGACCCCTTTGTTTGTCACTTTTATAACTTTGATCTCTAAGCTTCCAACGTTGTAAAGTATGTTGTTCATATGGGTTTCATTGTCAGAAGCAATTCCTCCATTCCATTCGCGAGTGTGACTCTTAGGATGTGATGCCAATGAAACACATCAAGGCGACAAACTTTGAGGAGACAGTGCTTTATGATATTCAAGCAGCAGATTGAAGTAAAGAAGGAAACAAGGGGACAACTACTTTAATAGATAATAACCATGACCGAGATGATGTCTTAGATCAAAGCAAAGAAGATATCAACTTTGATCAAGGCAAGAAGGCAACAGAAGGAAATGGTCTCAAAAAGAGAGAGCAGAACGAACAGAACAGAGCATTGTCATACAGCTCAAGCATGGAGTTGCTGTAGTCGAAGCATGGTCTGTTATAGGTAATGGAAAAATTCATAACTATCCCTGCTACACTGGAATCACCTGGAACACAATACAGCAAAGAGAACTGAAAATAACATCAAGCAAGAAGATACTTCATTGAAAAGCGGGGGCTCCAGTTATTGAAGATATTATAGTCATATTCATCAGCCATGCTAGCACTTTTGGTTTCCCTCTTTAGGTGTTCAATTAGCAAGTCTGAGATCAATAAAAGTCCACATCACTGACTAACATGTTGTGTTCCCTAGTCATTGACTCTCACAGAATAGTTAAATTCCCACAATACACCCAATCACAACACTAACGACTTAACTTTCGATTCAGAATGCATTACAAACCGGAGATAAATGAAAGGGGAATGTTCAGGTCGGACGATCGTCCAATCGAACCGCATTAGCAAAGACCGCAAAGTCTTGTACCTTGCTCGGAGTAACGAGGGTCACTGGTTTTGACCTCTGTGGTTTCTGGGTATTGGGGCGAAGTTTGAACCCATTGCGTGAACATGCGAATTAGCCTCATAAATAGACTCATCAACTTCCAGACTCAAAATAGTATTTCTTTGCAATGAAATAGTCTGTTGGTATGACAAAAATATGACAAAAATAGGAATTTCCCAATAAGTGCGATGATGGATATTTTCATATTTGTGCTGTCTGAGTGCCCCGAAGAAACCGCAAAAATGTAGCATTGCCCCACTGTACATCTCGAACACTGGTGATTAGTGGTGTGCGTAACTTCATTTAGGAAGGACAGTAATGGACATCAAATTCGCACAGGGGCTTGCGGTAAGTAGGGCTCTGTTGAGGTTTGTAACCGAACCACGCGGGGGGGGGGGGGGGGGGGGGGGGGGG
>JAUOBX010120823.1:0-12604 GCA_032360705.1 Eupentacta quinquesemita
AAATGAACGAAATTCGATTGACCACATTTGATAAAGAAACATCGTCATACGAAGAACTAACATCTCGTTCTGATCAAACTATTCGGGATGTGCACCTCAATTTCTTCCAACGTCAATCAGATATCGTCTGCAGTATATACCTATGACGTAGAAAACTACGTTTAAATGTTTTTGTGCCCATTTTCCCTCTGGAAGTAACCATCAATGATAATGAATTAATTTCTTTGAGTGAATTCATTGCGTTCATATTCAAGAGAAACAGGGAAAAGCGATGTATGGCAACATATTTTTGGCATGTTATACAAAATACAGACGAACGTGGCGAGCAGTCGACCAAATGAAAATACATTAGGCCTATAGAGAAAAAAATCAGTGCTCGACTATTGTATGCGATGTTTTATGCAGAAATGCGTACCGATTGAGCCGACCGTGTATCCCGTCCAAGCGTACATCTGTACGAAGAGGCCCATGAAGGATGCACCGTTTCTAGGTGAGATGGTTATACATATGAGGTTTAACATAGAAGGTTTCACTTCATTTTCTTATTAGGGATACAAAGACATGGCGTGACATCATTATTTTTTTCTATCTGTCGATATCCACGCTCTATCAATATTGTATATACTCTCCCGAGTTATCTTCTCCTTACACAAATGGTACTCCAACATATTTTGATCTGTCTTCCATGTAAGGACATTTATCACAAACCTCAATTGATCATAATAGTGGCAACGCTCTGAAATATACCCATACATGTAGAGAGTATCACTTCTATGTTCATCCTTCCATTTATTAGGTATTACAGTTTGTATTAGTTACTTTTCCCTCTGGTGACCACCTACATCAGTGAGTATAGAAACTATACAAATCCGATATGCCCAATCAGAAAAAAATGATTACCTGCTCAACTAAGAGATTAACAGATCGTTGTCGAAAGCCTCGGTTCCCGTGTCTGCAAGCCAGTAGTCACTCAGTGATGATTGGTACAGACCACAAATTCATGTTTTTGGAGATTATATGATCAGTTTATCGATCCAATTTTGCCTACATGCCAATTCCATATTCATCAGTTTCCCTATATTTCCAGACGCAAACAAAATTAGTTCAAATCCCCGGAGCATAGTTTTCAATTAAACAGTTGATTGCATACCCTCACGCCCGAGCAGCTAATCCGTGCCAGCAAAGTATTCCTTAGTCCTTCCGTCATGGCATCGCATTCACTAATTTACCGAAGAAGTGAATATCTGATCGAAATAACCGTAAATGTCTGACTAAACTCCCGATCGTATCATTGTCACTAGAAGATGTTGCCCTATTATCTAACCCTGTGGGACCAGCAGCAAGGCGCCTGTCCAATTATAGGTCAAATGTAAGACTGGCTGACTGGAGGGCAAAGAGATCGTCACGATACTCGCTCACGTGGACTCAGACAGCAGTGAGTCAAATTTGATCGCCAGACTGTTAATATTATGGTCTGATCTAGATTGCTTCGCTGCTAGAAGCATGTAGCGCTGATAAGCCTACATTGACGATCACTCAGGCTCAAGAGCTAGAGGAATCATAGATAGGCCTACAAATAAAGAGCTAACGATTGGCAACATTATGAATATGACCCGCATATTGAATCTAACTGGGGTGAAGATATCAACATTATTCAATTCGATAATCATCAAATCATCGGGTTCTGTTGAACAGTGTTCTCTTGCAGAGGGTTCCGCAAAATAGAGATGACTCCGTCCGTGTTTTGTTCATCAGCTTCGAGAGTGTTCCAGAGACTATGTTGTCAAATTAGGGGTTATAGATAGATATATTATAGATATGGATATAGTACAGCTGTCCAAGAGTGGACTCATTCAGTACAGCAGTACATAGAAAATCAACGGGTCAGTAAAATATATTGACTTATTATATACTATGTGGACCTATTTCGAGCAACAACTTAATATAATATCCGTATAACCTGTTACATACCGCAACGACAAGATGCCGAAGAAGCTGAGGCCGAAATACGGTATAATCTGATTAGAAATTGTCGTTGCGCGGATTCCGTTTCGCTAAATGCATCACAAATCAGATTAATAAGTGGAATGGGATAGAATTCCGTCTGGAAACCGAGTTATCACACACTCACCGCCTTGATGGGGAAGTTAAACAGTGGTCATCTCGTCATATGTTTGCTTTTGGGCTCAGGTATAAAGACGTCTGCTCTCCCAAGTCGCCGGCAACATATTCACTAATGGAAACAATAGTGGATTCGTATTAGTCATATTGTCCATTAGTGGTTAGTAGAATCCTGTTTCCATAACTTATCTCATATACTTAGCATCAAAGTTGGAGTATTCGTTGCTCATATTTTCTATGCAATGATAGCGAAGTTGGAAACATATATGCGAGATGGGTGCTTGATCTAATGCCGTGCAATATTAATGCATACCATCTTGGTGAGATTGTCCCTCCCATGGGAATTAAGATATATTACTGAATTGTATTTGCCCATTGGAATTTCTAACAACATCTCATAAACAACTTACCCACTAATAAGCTAATACAAACCTTACTATCTATTGGATGGAGTACCTGTCCGGCGCTATGCATGTGATCCGTCTCAAGTGCGAATGCTGGCATCATTGAGAATTTGATGACTTTGCTCGAAGTGTTCTTTCACCCCATGTATCATCTTTGTTGATTTTATCTGGCCACCACGGAGTGCATAAAATAAATCATGGTCATCTGTCTCACCAATTACCATACCACACAAAAATAATTATACGACATTGCATTTTTTCTCACATCTACAATTGAAGTACTGAAACGCAGATACAAGTATTTGAAGCGAGCAGCAAGCGACTGAAACTAATATTTTAAAGAGCATCGAGGGTCGATCTCCCAATGGAAATGTGATCAATCTTTCAAAGGTATTTTAGATTCACAGACACACAATAAATAAATAGGGAAAAATTTGAACAATCTGACTGACTGAACCTGCCACCGAGACCGACGTTGAGGGGAAACGTATCATCGATCTTAACTTTTGATAGTGATTGAGTATCTCTGTTCCACGCACGGTAACTCTGGTATTAAACTGATTTCTACAGTTGCTTACAGTTACTTGCAGTCTGTACTCATGGTCTGGCCAAACCCATCAGACACTCCTGGCAAAGTGGTTACCATAACAAAACACTGAACGACGATATCATACCTGCCTGCTATCAATGCAGTAGATGAAGGTTGGAAGGAAATCTCCTGCGCGAGCGCAACTCGCGCCCTTGTTGTATCTCAGGACCAGGTAACGATGGGATGTATTAAATTAGGCTCCTGCGTAGAGGCAATTGTGCGAAATAACTCCCTCGTCAACCAGCCTGGAAGACCCCGTTTCTTATTTCATGATATCGTTACAGTCGTCAAATTCGTCAATCGCCTACCTTGTGAAGGTACACATCGTAACGAATGGTGTCAATGAATGAAAGTAACTGAAAGTTTTATCTGTCACAGTACTACTTTTAAACATGATCGATTGGTTTCAGCTGGAAACTCCGTAGAAGGCTACGGTTTCATGTACATTTATATAACCTTACTATGATTCCAGTTAAATTTGATATGTTTTTATCTCGAAGACAATATGTACAACACGTTTCCACATGTAGCAACGCATAGTAGTGTCTTCTATCACCTAAAGCTCACAGTAAATGGCGATAATGTCTGTGATCGTGTTCGCAGTGAAATCGTGTTCTTATCGCAATTAGGTAGGCCTAATGGTTCCATTCATGCTATATGAAAAAGAAGCCAGCCGATGTATCTATCAAGGATTCAACATTCAAATGACAGTCATCGGTTTTAATGCCACTCACAGTGGGTAAAATATATTCTGACTTGATAGTGCAGCTCATGCCACGTATGGGTGTATATATAATGAATTCGCCACGTGGATACACAATAGTATACTGTTGGAATCAAGGCGAGAACAAGGGTATTTTTGTACCCTCAAATGGATGGGAGCATTATGTACTGTAACAGAACATTGAGTTTATCATAAGGAAATAACAAAAATAATTGCATTGACTCCTGGTAAGCGGGCGCCTATTGACATGATAGCTGTCTCGCAGTGCTTGAGATTGCCACACTGACGGACACATAGGGTGCTGGGTGCATGCGATTATGCGAATCTAGCTATATAGCCTAAATACATCAACGTTTTTATTAGGGGAATGTGGCAAAAACAAGTTCAGTGAGGAATTTATGAAGGCAATACAAGAGGAATTTCTCAAACCTCCAAATGTATCTCCAAACGAAACATTGCCGATTGATTGATTCGTCCAATATTGATTCCTTTGAATGTGCAAATTTTCCTCAAGGAATGTCCATGAATCTTGAAAGATTCTTCGGGAAATCTCCATGTAATTCCTATATTAGGAAATAGCAGTTTTCCACTCAATCTTGAGGGAAATTATAATTTCTTATCGAAGAAAAATCCTGTATATATACACATTCCCTTCAGGAAATCTTATAAGAGACTTGTGGATTTCCTATAGGAAATCCATCATTTGGGTAATTGCATTCTCCTATTGAATCCTACAAGAAACCGTAATTTCCTTGGGGAAAATTAATTTTCTGTGAACGAATTAATTTACTTAAGGAATTTTCTGAAATCCTATGAGCGATTTGCGGTTTCTTATGGGAAATATGGTTTCCTATTGGGAACTGGCAGTTTCCTATATTGAATCTCAAGGAATTTTCCATATCCTATAATCAATTCACGGGTTTGTCAAGGGAAATCTATTTTCCTACTAGCAGATGAATATTTCCTATTGAATTTCATAGGAAATAGTCATTTCCCCAAGGAAACCCATGGATTTCCCATAAAAGTTCACATTTCCTTGAGCAATTTTCATGAATCCCTAAGAAGATTTGTTGGTTCCTTATTGGAAATCTAATTTCTTGTTAGGAAATAGCAATTTCCCATATCTTTTCATGCGGAAATTCCATCGCCTTAGGGAAACCAATGTTTTTTTGTGATGGTAATGACAATATGACTAATACAAATCTATTACTGTTTCTATTGGTATAATGTATTCCCAGTGGCGACAGCCCGAAACACAAACATATGACGAGATGATCACCGTTAAACTTTCTTATCAAGGCGGTTAATGTGTAATACCGCGGCTTCCAGACGGAACCCAATTTAATTTCACAGATCAATCTGACCAGTGAAGGATTTAGCAAACCAAATCCGCACAGGGAGGGTTTCTAATCGGATTATACTTTCTTCCGGCCCTAACCCCTCCGGCATTCCCGTGTTGCGGTATGTAACAGGTTATACGAGGATTGAGTTATTACATACACTACTAGTATACAAAACTTTCGGGATACGATGTGCCCAATTAGTGAATCATTTGCCCGTTTATTGAGAGTCGCTTCATCACTAACGCATACGTATCCGTCCCTACATATAGCTGGCTGTCACTCAGTAACGATCAGGAGTAATGACCAATATCATTCCTTTTGAGATGAGCTAATCAGTTTATCACTACAATTTGTTATCCACATAGCAATTCTATGATTATTCAGGAGTTCCCCCTCTTTCCAGAGGCAAAATAGATTAGTTCAAATCCCCGGAGCAAGGTTTTCAATTAGACAGTTGATTGCAGATCCTCACGTCCGATTAACTCATCTGTGCCAGCTAAGTATTCCTTAATCATTCCGTCATGGTATCGCATTCACAAATTTACCGAACAACTGAACAAGTAAATATCTGACTCAGTTAATCGTGAATGTCTGATTAGACTCCCGATTGTCTCATTGTCACGAGGAGATGCTACCCTATTATATAACCCCGTGGGACCATCAGCAAGGCTCGTGCCCAATCATAGGTCATATATAAGACTGGAGACAGTGAAAGAATCGCCACGATACTCGCTCACGTGGAATCAGACGGCAGTGGGTCAACTTTGAGCGGCAGACAGTAAATATTATGATCTGTGGAGGAGGATCGTGAAGAATGATAGATGAACCTTCAACCAATATAGGCTCATTATTGGCAGCATCGTGAATATAACCTGTACCGTATATTGAAATAAATGAGTTGAGAGAAGAACAGAGTTTGAATCGGAATTTATCAAAATAACTGGTTCTGCTGAACCAGTACACAATGTTCTCATTCCTGTTCACGTAAAAATTATTGCATGGCAGACATTACTTTGTTCGTGCCTTTCTCATCGTCCTGTGTTACACCTTACTGACAGCTTAACAGAAATCCATGCATACAATAACAGCTGATAAAGGGGTATAACACCAGTATACTAGGCAGGAAAGTTTTATCAGCATATGCCTATTTAGAAAGGCATAATAAGTTGCTATATTGGTAACTCCTTAGCCGTAATCTTCACCCATGAGCAAATGGGTTGAGAGAACACTGTCTATTACCTATACATAGGTGTCTGAACGCTTCACTTCTTCAAATGTTAATCCTGACATACAATGGAAGGGAATAGTGTATTGTCTTATTGGAAACCATCGCTGCGCTTATCCCGTTCTGCAAAATGCGTTACTAGTCAGATCGATCAATGAAATGAGATTGAATTCCGTCTGGAAGCCGAGTTATTACACATTAACGTTAAGTTGAACAGTGACCATCCCGTCATATGTTCCTCTTTGGGGCTGTTGTCGAAGGACGTCTGCTCCCCAAGTCACTGGCAATAATAGTTATGATATATATACGGGGGGTTATCACAATCTGCTATGATTCCAGAATACCGTGGTATATGTATATGATTATGTTACCGACTAACTGATAAACTCAGCAGGCAGACGTGACTGACTGCTCCATGCCTTGTTTGATACCAGCATTCTATGAAATATATATATATATATATATATTATTACCTTCTGTCTTTCTCGCTATTGCTGTGCAACGAGAACTTATTGAGCACCGCATATTCGTAGCCTTCACATAATCATGTTCCCATAATGAGACCTATTTCCCCAACTCCACCAGTCAAGAGGCTAGACACCTAAAAATTGGGTTCTGAGCAATTTCTCAATGAGCTAACCTTTATTCTACATAAATAGGTTATTACTTAACTTGTAGAATATAGTTATCATTCCACTCGTCGAATGAGATGGACAATTGAGTCGCAGCCACTTATCAATACCAGTACCTACAATGTTGCATCAGACATATATAACCCAGTGAAATGCTACGATATTACACTGCTGTTATATCGATAATAGGCCTACATTATTTTTACGCCAAGTTATCAAACATATAGTTACCAATCCTGGCTTTCTCCCAGCTTCGAGTGAGTTTTATTTTTCGCAAAATCGCAAAATCGAAAAATCGAAAAATATAAAAAATTGAATCCAGACAGCGCCTTTCAGACACAGCAACAGATGTTACATTTTCAGTTTGACAGAACCCGCCACCAGGACCGACGTTTGAGCGGGAACGCGTGGTCGCGGACCCTAACTCGTGATGTTAATTAGGTACCTCTGTTAGTTACGTCGGTCGGGTGTGCGCAGTTGCCGTGGTTCGACTTTCAAAATTCGTTTCGCTAGGATCTGAGAAAGAGGACAAATCCTGGGGTTCGACAGCTGTAGGGGTAACATATTTGGAACCATTTAGTATGTCAGACTCGCCGTGGCTGGTTCAGTCTTGTTTCCCGATGACACGATCTGTACCATGAAGACCAATGGAAGTGCTGGACATGAATTTGAAGAATATGGTTCCCAATTGGCTAGTATAATGAGGAAACCCATCCCCCAAACTGTCTTCCAGTCATTGAAACGGTGCAAATGAGAATAGATCTAATATAACGCAATGTTTCATGACATCACGCGACGGAGCTCGAAGACCTGATCAGTATGAAGACTTGTCAATGCAAAGTTGACTTTTTTGAAAATCTGCCACACGAAAGTTGTGAGCTTGATATGGATAACAATTCACCTAATTTTTGAAGATACAGATGCAAATTATATTGATGGAGATACAAAGAGTTTGAAACTTCACATTTCGGATATATGGGTGATAAAATACGTTTCTAAGCAATTAAATAACCCTCCCTCTGGCCTTTAATTACTGCCAAGTCTTTACAGTCAATGACTATGTTTAAGTTTTAATTTTCCAATGTCTATACAGTTTATTCTACCGAATCAGCCTCTCTCGTGGATAGTATATAGATAATAATAATATATAGATTACGCTGTATTTTGAAGGCGTACCGTAATATGATTTACTTCAAGATCGTTGTTCTGCAATGGTAGAGAATTTATCGATCTTGAAGTTAATATGTGCCTGCTAGCCTGCTGGACGCATCATAATAATGTATAATGTAAATAAATCCTATAAGCCTGCAAAAGATGAATGAACTATACATCGTCACATATTGACTCGAGCGATATTTTTACTTTGTATGATTTTGCTTCCTTTATGTACAGATGTATGACTGGTATAGCCTACATGTGGCTCTTAACACTCCATATCCATCGGAACGAAAATTATTTCCGGCAATGAAATTGATCGGCCACTCCATCTAATTACTGCAACCTTTTCTCTTGCGAACACGGATTTTCTTTCAATCAAATTTGTTCACGTTCGTGGCTTGAGCCTAGATCTACTGAACGGCTCAGATTCATGGGATTTATTCGGATATGAGTTCATTGTTAATTATTCACCTGCAGCGTCCTAACTTTATCTCGGATTCAGCCGCTGCGTGAAAATGTTATTTATGTTATGATACATCCACAATATACAATAAGAACGGTTAGACCTTTCTGCAGGAAATGTCTGCTTTAGCAGAGGATTGGCTTCCCCATCTGCCCGGCACCAATGCCTCATTTCACGACGAAATGATCGACATCATCAGCTATGACATCATCAGTAGAGCCTAGGAACCCTTTTATCGCTGAATGTTGTGTGTGATTCACTCCGTCTACTGTATATACTTGTATTTAGTGAGCGTACTGAAGTAGTCCGCTGTACACTGGAAGTTATAATAATGTGCCACCTCTGAAACGAAGAAACGCTCAGCCTCATAAGGGGAATGTGTTTTGCAGCCCCTACTAGCACACATACCGAAGACGTTCTCCGGCAGATTATATCATGCATGGGACAATGTGACCCTTCACTACCCCAGTCAGCATTCACAACGGGGACTTGAAGTCACTGACTATTTTTACCCACTTGGACAGCAACGTCATCCGCAACTGGTCTCGTGATACTGACACTGACAAACAGATTAGCACATCGTCAATGCTGCTGTCGTAATGACGGAGTGAGAGGATGTGGGAGTAAGTACGAGCTGATTTGAAACAAACTCCACGTAAACTAGACATGCGTTGCGTGTGTGCCTAGTACTCTGTTTACCAGCAGTAGTAGACGACGGTCAGTAGAACCTCCTGGAGGGCGTCCACGTACGCGGCATCCAGTCGAAGAAATATCTGCATCACATGGCAGGACATGGCCACTCACACCACAGCTCATGGACAAAGGTAGATATCGCGGTATGCATATTAAGCATCGTCCGTGAACCCATACCGGCCAACCGGCACAACAGATAGACGGTTGTCGAAAATCAAAGGATATCGCGAACAGTGAGTTGCCCCAGACATTCTGTAGACGCCCTTTGACGAGTGCAGTGGTATAAGACACTCAGTTGGAGAGGATATCGGGGGAGGAAAATGGAAAATGATACAGAAGTTGAAGTAGAGCAAGAGGCAGAACCTATTAAGCATTCAACCCGTCTTCCGATGTTGTGTTAGGCAGGCGCAGTAGACGCAGCACAAGGATAGGCTCACGAAAGTACACGTGCGTGACGTTCAAAGCAACTTCGGAGTAGCATGATATGAGGATTATTTGAGATACTTACAATTTTAACTTAGGAATTGGCTACAGAGTTTTTCTAGACTTGTGTTTCTAGCCGAACATCGCCGACGAACAGTAACGTGTGCAAAGATTCCAGCAAATCTCACTGACGTTGGGAGTAAATATATGTTCCAAATGATTGTAATCATGATAGGACACATCACGTGCGTCCCATCTTGGTAGCAACACGTACAGTGCGTTCCAATATCGTACCTCATACATATCATATGAATGAAATCAATACGGCACAGCCCTTCCGATCACGATGTTGCGTTTCATATTCAATCGGTATATATTCTGAGTGTGTAGACGTTCTGGCTCAATGAAGGGTAATTAATGGAGCAACTCATAGTTTTCCGATCGAATTTTGAAAGGCGATAATTTTGGAGTTCAGGCAACTGGCAACCTCAACCATAGTCACTTACAGACTGAGCAGTGCGTTGCCGGGAAGTCAACCAACCAGACGGATACGAATAATCATGGCGGGATGAAACAGACGAGCGTCGACCGAGACGACATGATTGGTCATACGACATGCCTGACATCTGTCGCCGAATTCATCATTTTAGAGGAAGCTAATTGCTGCGATTACTACATGACAGCATATTTCAATCATCATTCTACTTAGAATGTTATGAGCGATAACCGAACGAAACGAAATGAAAAGGTAATCTAATCTCGATATTGTCCGATGGCACTGTGGAAAAGGGGATAGGAAACTAATAATGGGAAAATCGTGAGTATTATTTCGCTGAAAATGGGCAGTGTAGAATGAACGACGAGTCAGAGGTACGTTCCTGCAGTAACCTGTTCATTCTGCCAACAAAGAGCAGAAATTTGGATTCCAAATATAGTATTCTGTAATCCCATTTCGTCGTTTTCTCGTAAACTCATATAACCCATGAATAAAATGAACATCTTCATGCACAGAGAGCTCATCAACTGCGTGATTTTGCTTATCAAATTGCAGTTGGAAATCACCCAGGCAGTTGAAATTGCAAGTATTGAAATACATTCAGCAACATTGATGGTTGGGAAATTTGACGGATTTATGGCGCTCCTGACATATGTCGATGTATCTAACACTTTGAAGGGGAACCATTTTGTGACTGCATGACCGAGTGTATTCCAATTATTATTCCACTAAGTGGTCCCCAGACGAAACAAAACAATGTGTCAATCGAAACCCAGACAGCCGTATATAATGCATATTAACTGTCTGCAGATGTCAACCAACGGTTGAGTTTAAGGTGTTCGAGGACAAATGCGATTATCTTGAATTTCTGTCAATATTATTTTGCTCATTTAGGCTATGAGAAAACGTGTAATCTCACATGAAGTTTCACCATATTATTCCATGCATAGCGATGTTTCTATCAGTAAGACAAGTCACCAGAATAAAGGTCTTAGGAATACTACTCAACCAAGCCACCCTATGTAACTATGTCCAAATAGCATAAAATATTATAATAACCTTCATAGTTCAGTAGTTCTGTGGAAAACTGCTGTCCTGAACCTGTTGGCTCATGACGTGAATTATCAATGGACGCGACGACTCTTTGCTACTTACTTACACTCTCTGATAATAATTTCGTCAGCCGTCCGTCTGCTTGACGAGAAAAGCCACAAAGTCACAGAGGTGATCGAATCAACAGGCTGACGACCCGAAACACCGGTTAAGCGAATAAGGGGCGGAAGAGTGGTCGAGTGGTATCAGTGACGCTTGGCAGTACAATGGGTCCGGTTTGCTCCGGGTTCGAATCCCACAAACACCATCAGGCGTTTTTTCTCCAGTGGTGGCTGTACTCACAGTGACGACTGGCGGGATCTCGGTGTCCGGGCTCTGCTGTGGCGCAGTAGGCTTGGTAATTACGAGGGATTGTTGTCGGTTAGGTGCAATGAGTCTCGTCGGTCCGCTGTACGCAGTTACCGTGGTTTTAAACCAAAAGCTTCTGCTCATCCAGGATCTGAGAAAGAGGTTAGATCCTGGAGTTCACTGGTCGTCCGTCGGATGGGGACGTAAAATGGCGGTTGGGATTAGTACTGTACACCCCTGCCTCGATAACATCTGAGTACTAGTCGAGAAGAGAAGGCGAGTTACCGCCGGTGCTCATCCACGATCAACACGGTCAGGGTTCCTCGATGAGCCTTCATGGGCTTCCTGAACCTGAAGCATCAAATCGAATCAGATCAAATCAAACTGGAAACATCAGGCGTTAGCGTAATAACTTTGCATCGCTTTGCCCGATCGATTTGAAACTTGGTACCCATGTTTGAAGGGATTCGAAAGGAGGCGATGCTGCATGACTGCTGCCGTCTCATTCACGAACCTTAGTGGATGTGGATTAGGATACAGTTGATCCTGGACAACTTGGAGTAAATTTAAGGTCAATGATGAGATCAAATCTACTAGGCGTTTTCCCTAATTTTCTAGTATACTTTGCCTCTACTTCTATTACCGGCCAAAGTGGAGATCATCATGAGATGATCAGAGATCAAGTTATCATGATCCATGAAGGTATATAGCCTACATGTCGGCGACTTACCCGCCTGTACTAGATTGCTCTCGACTGCATTCACTGCGTGTCGCAAGAGTCTCGCAATATATGAGTGGGAATGGACATATATACATATAGTAGGACGACCCAGCCCCATGATCCAGTTCCAGAGTATTGCGAATGAGCAGTAGTGTACGCAGACATTTGTCATGGGGAGGGGGGGGGGGGGGGGGGGGGGGTGGGTTGGCCG